>CAUHTR010000326.1:0-147970 GCA_959609185.1 Schmidtea polychroa | reverse complement strand
AAAATAAAATTAAAATTAAATAACATACTTTAAAAATGTTGGTAAAATACCATTCACGGCTTGTTATGTAATAAACTAGTCGCGGCTTGTTATGTAATAAACTAGTTTAAATTATATATCCTTCTCATTGATATTCCTCCGATTCTCAATATTCCATTAATTAATCACTTATATTCCCGGATTTTCCACTATTTAATCATTGTATCCCATTGATTTTCCATTAATTATAACCCCCATCCTCGATATTTAATCAATTATATTCCGCCGATTTTGATTAATTTTCACCTAAAACATCTCCACAAATATTTCTTTTAAAAGTTTTTTTTTATGAATTTTATGAAATAATTTTAAATAAATTCAATTAATATATTTCCATTCTTATCAACCTTTTTTCTTATCTATGCCCATTAATAAATTATTCTACCAATTATTTTCATCCATTTGAATCGAGTAATGAATAATTTTCTCACTTTAATGATTCTTACCACCTTCATTGTTAGTTTTATCTAAGTTTAAAGAATATTTCTCTTTTCATTGCTTACCACATTAGAATTTTTATCGAAATTTATGATAATTTTACTGATTCAATGATAAATTTGAATGAGTTAATTAATATATACTCTGAGTTTATCCGAAAAAATATTCTGTCCCCCTATGGGTATTGCTCACAAGGGTACTACTCACATTCAACATGTCGTAAGTGTATTAGTCGTAAAGGTATTTAATGCTTTTATTTGAATGATTATTTAGACAAATTTGTTGTTTAAGGCATTGATAATTTTTAGAGTTGATGGTTTTATTCAAGTAAATTTCTATCATTTTCATGAATTTCCATCATTTTTTGTGAATTTCTAATATTTTCATGAATTTTCGTAATTTTTCGTGGATATCTATCATTTTCATGAATTTCTATTATTTTTGTGAATTTTTATCATTTTTGTGAATTTCCATTATTTTTGTGAATTTCTGTAATTTAATGCTAATTCTAAGGTAAATTTAATTAATTTCTTGATAATTGAATGTATTTTTATTGATTGGTTTTTTAATTTTAAATAAAATTTATTTTCAATGTTAATAATTAGAGTTTTTACAATAATCAAGCGGATAAATTTTTATGAGGATATTGAATAATTTTCTAAGAATTTCATGTTGACTGATAAATTTAATTGATAAATTTAATTAATTTCTTGATAATTAGTTGTATTTTATTGAATAGTTTTTAAATAAAAATTAATTTCATTGACAATTAGGTTAATAATTAAGTGATTTTTGATGATAACTTTGTAATGTATTTGAATAAATAATTTTTCAATATTTTTCTAAGAATATTTACACTTTGATGAACTTTAAAAAACATAAGCTAAGAAACAGTTAACCTTATCAAGGACTTTAAATTTACTTGATAATTATTTTAGGATATACAGAAATTTAGTTTGCTGTTACTGCTTGAAAATGATTGGTTGAATAGCTGAAGAATTATCATCAATTAATATATGTATCATCTCCAGTTAGGTATTTGATGGTGAATATTTGTAGAAAATTTTAGTGAATTTTGACCTTTTAGTGGGCTCTTATTATTTAGCTACTAAATTATTTCAATGGAAGAATATTTGGTGTCTGTAACAATTAAGTCATATTTTTTGAAGAATTCTCTCTAAGGATTTTAAGACTGAATTGAATTAAAGGAGGATTCAAGTGGGTAGAATTGAAGGATATATTTGGTTAGATGTTTAAAAGGGTAGAAATATTTGGTGAGAGATCGGTTAAGATGGGATATTGTCGGTTAGATTTAATGAGGGATCGAATAAGGTGGGAAAATATGATCTTTTGAAGGGATATAGTTGGTTAAATTTAATTAAGGATGGGTTAAGATGGGAATATATGATTTTTTTAATGGTGATGTTGGCAAAATATCAATGTTTTAAGGGAAATTGCAATACATTAGTTATGAATCAATAATAATTATATTGTTTTATTAGGTTGTGATTAATGCACAGTAAATTAATTTAGATTTATGTTTTAGAACAATGTTTTATTAAGTAGGGATAATCTATTTACTTGGTTTTGACAATGAAAACTTTACAGATAATTGGGATTGATATCAACTTTAAATTATTTTTTATCTTTATTTAGACGGACAACGACAAAAGTTGGAAATATTGATTTAAAACGTCGACTAAAGAAAATTGATCTTTATTGGGAGAAATCTATCGGGTGATTTTAATTAGTAATTAAATCGGTTGGATATCGGTAAAAATGATCATTTGAAGAAATATGGATAAATTTAATCTTTCTATGCAACTACTCAGTTATATTGTACAGTCAAATTTCAAGCAATATTTATTTTAAATTTCGAGTACAGTGATTAACAAAAATTTAATTATAACCGGTTTTATCATTAGATTTTATAAATTATTTAGAGTTAATGATTTTACCTGTTTTATAGGGAAATATTTGTGATAATACGAATTAAAGTTAGAATTATAGTCATTTAAAGGGGATTTTAAGGAATCTTATTAGTCTGAGGTAAATATATAACCTTTTAAGGATATTTATCGATAAAATACTAATCTTTAAAGATAGAGTTATTTTTGGGAAATTTGATGCTTTTTAGATGATTTTATTGAATTATTTGTAATAATATTGATTAAGGGTAGAAATATAGTCATTTAAGGGATTTTAAGGAATCTTGTTAGTTTGAGGTGAATATATGATATTTAACAAGTACTTATCGATAAGATACTAATCTTTAAAAATAGAGATATTTCAGGCGAAATGATTCTTTTTAGATGATTTTATTAGAGAATTCGCTTGAATATACCAATTATTGTCATTTGAATGAATTTTCTGGTTTGTTAGTTTTCTAGTCTCTTTTGGAATTTAATGATAATTATTTTTATTGTAGATTGATGACATTGATAATTTTAATGAATTTATACTGATTTTTGAATATTTTGAGCATTCAGTCAATCAATTTGAGTACATGTATTATATTTAAAAAAAATAATTAAAATTAATTTTATTTCAATTAATTTATTCAATCTAAATCAATTATCTACTAAATCTTATCTTATTAATTTATTATCTTAGTTGATTCATATTAACTTGAATGATTAGTATTTTTATTTACTATCCAGTATCTTACAAATCTTGCAAATCTTGATTCAAATTTAATGTTCTTTCTTGTCTATTAATTATATTTTTTATTTAGTATATTTTGAATAATTTAAATTTTTACAATAATTTAATCAATTTTTACCTAGAGTTCAATTAATTTTCCATCTAATTTTTCAAGTGATGAGTATTTGCTTTTAAAGATCAATTTGTTAGTACATAGTTGTTGGTTGTAAGTAGTTGGTTGACTTTTTAGATTTTGATAAGAAGATAGTGTATGCGATGAAGAATATTTTGTATTTAATTGCTATTATTTTTATGTGTTGTTAGTTGATTGTTGGTACTTGGTATCTTGTATTTGGTAGCTGGTACAGTGTTGTTATATAGTTGTAGGTTGATAATGCTTAGTAGCTGGTTGTTGTGGGTTGTAAGTGTTTAGTATTTAGTTGTTTGAGACCTGGTTGTTAGTACTTAGTTGTTAGTACATGGGTAGGTGGTGGTTGAGTGTTACCAATACCCTTACGACTAGTACCTTTACGACTAATACCCTTACGACCAGTACCCTTACGACCAGTACCCTTACGACCTGTACCCTTAGGGGGTCAAAACATCCTGTCGGATAAACTCAGAGTATATATAATAAAACTGATCAACAATAAGTATTTATTGAATGTGATTTTTACTTTGCAATAATAAGTCAGTAGTAATCAATTAAAAGAAAAATGTTTTGTAAATTAGAATTCATTAGTCCTTCATTGTAATTTAAATTATTTCGAATTTCACGTGGTGTTTTAAAGTGATTGAGTTGTGGTATACAATTTATAAAATACAATAAAGAATATTTAGTTGATTGTAAGTAGTTAGTTGTAAGTATGTGGTTGTTTGAGAGTTAGTTAGTACTTGGGATCATGTTGAAAGTATTTATTTGTTAGCACCTAGTTAAAAATAATCAGTAACCACTTGTTGGTAACTGTTGAATTATTATTATTATTTTTTATTATTATTATTATTTTTATTATTATTATTATTATTATTATTATTATTATTATTATTCCATTTAAATTTTCATTAAAAAATTCCAATTCTCAAACACCTTCTATTATTTTCTAATTAAATTTTAAAATCTTACTTTAATTTACTTTAATTTACTTATTTAAATTTTTTTACCATTGATTACTTAATTTAAAAATTATTACTTTAATTTACTTATTTAGCTTTAATTTTAAATTTTGAACCATTGTTTTCTTTAATTTAAAATTTTGAACCTTAATTTACTTATTTAAAATTTTTAACTTTAATTTACTTATCCTTAATTTACCTAATTATTCTTTATTTCTTAATTTTACACCATAATTTACTTAACAACTAAATATAATCCTTATTTTCATATTTAACCAATAATTTCATGTGGTCATTGATTAATTGACGAAGATTTGCATCTAAAATTAACATTGGAAATCCCAGAAAATCTTCATCTTAAATTGACTTTAACTTTAATATTTTAGATCATTGATTAGTTAATTTAAAAATTAAACATTATTTTACCTATTTAACTAATAATTTCACTTGGTCATCTGGTTGTTAGTACTTGGTTGATAATGTTTAGTACCTGGTTGATGTTGGTTGTAAGTACTTGGTAGGTGGTAGCTAGTTGGTTGTAGGTACTTGGTTGATAATGCTTAGTACCTGGTTGATGTTGGTTGTAAGTACTTGGTAGGTGGTAGCTAGTTGGTTGTAGGTACTTGGTAGGTGGTAGCTAGTTGGTTGTAGGTACTTAGTAGCAGGTAACTGGTTGTTAGTAACTAGTTGTAGGTTGTAGGTGGTTGGTAATGCTTAGTACATGGTTGTTGTTGGTTGTGAGTACTCGGTATCTGGTACCTAGTTGGTTGCTATCAGGTAACTGGTTGTTAGTAACTAGTTGTAAGTATTTGGTATCAGGTAACTGGTTTGTTGGTTGTTTTTGGTTGTTAGTATCTAGTTGTAGTTATCAGGTAACTAGTTGTTAGTAACTAGTTGTAGGTTGTAGGTGGTTGGTAATGCTTAGTAGCTGGTTATTGTCGGTTGTGAGTACTCGGTATCTGGTACCTAGTTGGTTGGTTGTTTTGGTTGTATGTACTTGGTAACAGGTAACTGGTTGTTAGTAACTAGTTGTAGGTTGTAAGTGTTTGGTATTTAGTTGACAGTGCTTAGTAGTTGGTTGTTGTTGGTTGTTGGTACTTGGTAGGTGGTAGCTAGTTGGTTGTAGGTACTTAGTAGTTGGTTAATAATGCTTAGTACTTGGTTGTATGTACTTGGTAGATGGTTGTAGGTACTTAGTATCAGGTAACTGGTTGTTAGTAACTAGTTGTAAGTACTTGGTATTTGGTACCTAGTTGTTAGTAACTAGTTGTAGGTATCTGGTTGTTAATACATGTTCGTAAGTTACTGGTTGTTGGTACTAAGTTGTTGGTTTGTTGTAGAATTATTATTAAAATTTGTCTTTGTAAAATATTTCATAAAAAATTTCATTAAAAATTAACTTAAAAAATTATTCCATAAAAATTTCCATTAAAAATTACTTAAAAAATTATTTCATTAAAATTTTCATTAAAAAATTTCAATTCTCAAACACCTTCTATTATTTCAACTTTTTGTTAATAAATTTTAAAATCTTACTTTAATTTACTTATTACATTACTTATTTAAAAATTATTACTTTAATTTACTTATTTAACTTTAATTTAAAATTTTTGACCATTGATTACTTAATTTTTAAATTTGGACCTTAATTAACTTTAATTTAATTTTTTAGAACCTTAATTTAGTTATTTGAGCCCATTCATTACTTTAATTTAAAAATTTGAACCATAATTTACTTTAATTCAAAAATTTGGACCATTATTTACTTTAATTGAAAAATTTGAACCTTAATTTACTTTAATTTAGTTATTTGAGCCCATTCATTACTAATTGAAAAATTTGGACCATAATTTACTGTAATTTAATTTTTAGAACCATAATTTACTTTAATTTTTTAGGACCATAATTAACTGTAATTGTAAAATTTGGACCATAATTTACTGTAATTTAATTTTTAGACCATAATTTACTGTAATTTAATTTTTAGAACCTAAATTTACTGTTATTGAAAAATTTGAACCATCATTTACTTTAATTCAAAAATCTTAGCCCATAATTTACTTTAATTCAATTTTTAGACCCATAATTTACTTTAATTTAAAAATTTGGACCATAATTTACTGTAATTTAATTTTTTAGAACCAAAATTTACTTTAATTTAATTTTTTAGAACCATAATTAACTGTAATTGAATTTTTAGAACCATTATTTACTTTAATTTAAAAATTTGAACCTTAATTTAGTTATTTGAGCCCATAATTTACTTTAATTCAAAAATCTGAGCCCATAATTTACTTTAATTCAAAAATTTGGACCATAATTTACTGTAATTTTAAAATTTGGACCATAATTTACTGTAATTCTAAATTTTTAGACCCATAATTTACAGTAATTTAATTTTTTAGACCCATAATTTACTTTATTTTAAAAATTTACCACGCTTTTTTAGTGTAGACCACCTTTTTCTCAGGACCAAGGAGACCCACCTAAATTGACCTCGAAAAATCCATGCTTTTTAGTGATAATTGGATTTTTGTATTGAAAATATCCTGAGACCTTAAATTACCACTGTTTTTTAGCGTAGACCACCTTTTTGTATTGAAAATATCCTGAGACCTTAAATTGCCACTCTTTTTTATGTATACTGCCTTTTTGTATTGAAATTCTCAGGACCAAGGAGACCCCCTCACTATAGTCTGAAAAATCCTTGGCTTTTTTAGTGTAGACCACCTTTTTCTATTGAAAATATCCTGAGACCTTAAATTACCATGCTTTTTTATTGAAGACCGCCTTTTTCTATTGAAAATATCCTGAGACCTTAAATTGCCACTCTTTTTTTAGTGTAGACCACCTTTTTCTATTGAAAATATCCTGAGACCTTAAATTACCACTCTTTTTTAGTGTAGACCGCCTTTTTCTATTGAAATTCTCAGGACCAAGGAGACCCACCTGAATTGGCCTAGAAAAATCCATGCTTTTTTATTGAGACCACCTTTTTGTATTGAAAAAATTTTTTTTGTATTGAAAATCCCAGGACCATCTAGAACCCCTCACTATAGTCTGATAAATCCTTGGCTTTTTTAGTGTAGACCACATATTTGTATTGAAAATATCCTGAGACCTTAAATTACCATGCTTTTTTAGTGGTAGTCGGATTTTTGTATTGAAAAAATTTTTTTGTATTCAAAATCCCAGGACCATCGTTTTTGTATAGAAAAAAATTTTTTGTATTGAAAATCCCAGGACCATCGAGACCCCCCTCACTATAGTGTTAAAATTCCATGCTTTTTTAGTGGTAGTCGGATTTTTGTATAGAAAAAAATTTTTTGTATTGAAAATCCCAGGACCATCGAGACCCCCTCACTATAGTGTGAAAATTCCATGCTTTATAGTGGTAGTCGGATTTTTGTATTGAAAATATCCTGAGACCTTAAATTGACACTCTTTTTTTATTGAGACCGCCTTTTTGTATTGAAAATCCCAGGACCATCGAGACCCCTTCACTATAGCGTGAATAATCCATGCTTTTTAGTGGTAGTCGGATTTTTGTATTGAAAATATCCTGAGACCTTAAATTACCATGCTTTTTTATTGATAGTCGGATTTTTGTATTGAAAATATCCTGAGACCTTAAATTACCATGCTTTTTTATTGGTAGTCGAATTTTTGTATAGAAAATCCCAGGACCATCGAGACCCCCTCACTATAGTGTGATAAATCCTTGGCTTTTTTAGTGGTAGTCGGATTTTTGTATTGAAAAAAATTTTTTGTATTGAAAATCCCAGGACCATCGTTTTTGTATAGAAAAAAAAATTTTTGTATTGAAAATCCCAGGACCATCGAGACCCCCTCACTATAGTGTGAAAAATCCATGCTTTTTTATTGAGACCACCTTTTTGTATTGAAAAATTTTTTTTTGTATTGAAAATCCCAGGACCATCTAGACCCCCTCACTATAGCGTGAATAATCCATGCTTTTTTAGTGAGACCTGCCTTTTTGTATTGAAAAAATTTTTTTGTATTGAAAATCCCAGGACCATCGAGACCCCTTCACTATAGTGTGATAAAAAAAAATTTGGACCAAAAATCCCTGAAAGCAAAAAATGTGAGTTGCAACAATTGCGTAATAAAAAGTTGCAACAATTTTACCCCCCCCCCGGGGGGGGGGGGGGGTAATTGTTGCGGTAAGCTACTAACTACCTACTGTAGTGGCCTGCCGAACTTTGATTTGAACTTCGATTCGGACCAAGGTTCAAACACTTCGGAAACTTCGGACTTCGGTAATAGACCCTGTACGATCCAAATAGTGAAATTTTGCTTGAGCGATAATAAATTATTATTGTTCCGTGATTATTTACATTAAAATTAATGGCGACACGCAAACAATGAAAGTAAATAAAATCTTAGTTGTTGTTGTTCATTTTTCTTTACTATCGATTTTCCTTTCTACGGCTATGTCATACGAACACTGACAAGTCTAGCCTAGCCGTGGCTGTGTCGCTGTGTACACAATAGCCGTTCATGTTCATGCATCTCTATTCTCTACACTATAGCAGCCCTATACGTCAATCTCCGACTATTCTTAGCATAATCTCGATTGATTCGAGCCACGATATCGGGGGGCAGGTGCTTGAATAGGTATGGCTTGCGAGGCTGAGGCTAGTGTAATACCACAATCAATTACCGATCGCAATCTAATAGGCCTAATAATAATTTTACTCTGTCCGAAATTTATTGCTTGGGCACTATTAGACTTGACTACTGTCAAGAGAGAAATACCACATAATCTACACATTTAAATTAATGTTGAGCACATTTAAATTTATTATGTCATCTATCGTCTCTGTATGTCGACTCTCCAATCTTATTGCATGCCTGATGGAAGCAGCACAAGATGCCACGCGCGTGTATGCAGTTCAACCGAGTGCATATGTCAATGTCATGCACGATGATGTTCGTATACCGTACCTATCGACTTTATCGACAATAATACTTATTATAAAATTATATAGAAATAATTGTGTCATTTTTCTGTCATAAAATTGTGTGTCATAAATGAATGATTTATTCATTAGGTAAAATATTAGACTGAGCAGAACTGCCAGTTGAGCATCCGATTCACTTTCATCATCATCACATGCGAAAATCTCCATAGCTCCATACCCCTCCCCAGTGTACATAATATATATAAAAGCCCATCAAATTTGAAATCGAAAATTTTAAATATATTTCTTCAACAAAATTAATAAATTAGATTTAAATATTAAAAATAAATGAAATTAAATAAATATGGCTAATGCTATGAGAAGTAAAATTTGGAATTTCTTTGAAATCAACGCTGTGGATAAATCTTTTGCTAACTGTGGGACATGTAGAATGAAAATGAAACGTGGCGGCAAGGATCCAAGATCATACGGAACAACAACATTAATCAACCACCTACGTTCTAAACATCCGGACAAGTACAAAGAATATTCACAGGCGTGTGATTCTGCAAAGAAACGACAAGCTGAAGAGGAAGAAAATCAACTCAATGCCGCAGCTAAGAAGCCAAAGCTACAAACTCTGGATGCATGTATTGAACGTACACGTCCATTTGAATCGGGCCATCCTCATCAGATCCTCATAACAAAACTAATTGGTGAGATGATAGCCTTGGATAGTCAGCCATTTTCGATTGTCAGTGACGAAGGATTCCGACGTGTTCTGCATCAATTGGTGCCCAGATACGTCATTCCAGACGAGACTTATTTCTCAAGAACAATCATACCGGACATGTTTGCTGCAGTGAAGTCGAAAGTCAAGAATCTCATCGGAGATGCTAAACTTCTGTGCTTCACGAGTGATGTGTGGACAACCACCAACAGCCTAAATGGATTCCTCTCTTTGACAGCACACTGGATCGACAACAATTGGGAACGCAAATTTGTGGTGCTGGCACCTCGAGGAATCAACGGACATCACACCGGTAAGCTGATTGGAGATACCATATTGGAATTGTTGAATGAATGGGACATTGATGCAGGCAGACGTGGAACCTTCGTTCGCGATAACGGGTCAAGCATGGTGAAGGCCGCTAGTGTTGCAGGCTTATCAGATCTAGGCTGCTACATACACACGATTCAGTTAGTGGTGGGTGCAGGATTAAAGAAGACGCAAAAGGCTGTCATTGATGCAGTTGCAGCTTCCCGCAACATTGTAACCCACTTCCGGCATTCACCATTAGCCAATGATCGACTGGAAGAGATTCAAAAATCTTTTCAGCCGGATGCTGCCGGAAACCCATATCCCGTCCACCGCCTGATACAAGATGTACAGACAAGGTAGAACTCCACGTTTTATATGTTGGAACGTATGATCGAACAGAGAAAAGCAATAGCTCTCTACATCCAAGACAACGAAGTCACCAATCTGACAAACAATCAGTGGAACTTAATCGAAAGGGTCGTGTCGACATTGCGTCCATTTGAAGAGGAAACGCGGAATGCTAGTTTGTCAACTGCAACAAGCGGAATGATTATTCCAAGTGTGCGTGTACTTCAGGCAGTTTTGACGAGACCAGCAAAGGAGGTTGACGACCTCTGCATTCAAACAATGCGTGCTGAAATGCTTGCGGATCTCAGCCGCAGGTATGCTAACGTTGAAAATAATAAGTTGTGCGTGTTATCTACTGCTTTGGATCCAGTGTACAAGCTTCGTCTCTTTAACGCGGAAACTGCTGCCACTGCAAAACAATGGCTTCTGGATGCAATGAATGCTGTAACGTCGACGGACAACTCGCGTGATGAAGTGCCAGCAGGCCCAACACCTTCCACATCATCTTCATCAGCCACATCTGCTTTGGATAGCTACTACGACGACATGCTTGGAGCTACACAATCCAACTCTACAGATTCCGGTAATCTCCAACAACAGCTCGATGCATATTTAACGGAAGCGTGCAACCAACGACACTCGCCTCCAAAAGATCCAATAGAATATTGGAAATCAAGGCAATACACCTATCCTCAATTTGCACTGGTCGCCAAACAATTCTGTGCTTCTCCTCCTTCCAGCGTGGATAGTGAAAGAACCTTCAGTTTGGCTGGTCTTATATGCGATGACCGTCGATCAAACTTAACACCAGCCAAAACTGAGATGCTTCTATTTTTAATGAAAAATCTCGATGTGGTCCGTTTTGACTACTAATAAACTAATGAATTCTATTAACTCATCGGACAAGATGTATATATTTATATAAACACATGTATTTTTTTATTTTTTCGTTTCACGTTACCTTGCTTGTTGCGAACAGATCTATGTTATATAATTTACATCCATGTTTCAAAAGACAACAAAATGAACACTTCTCAATATCTTGTATTATCACCCATTGTATAATTTTTTCAGTTTTATTGATATGACTCATTTTATTAATTATTAATAAAAATAATATCAAAATTATCAATAATGTTACATTTTTTAAATAACTGTTGATAATAAAAGGTAGTTATTACAATTTATTATAATTTTGGTTAGCGTTGATTCCTTTCTTGGTATGATATGCGTCTTGAATCGCCGTAGGTCATTGCAGTAGGTACAGGTCCCTAAATTATTTTCGCGCACCAGACATTTGATTCGACTTCGGCTTCGGCCAAATAGTAATTTAAAAATTTGAACTTCGGACTTCGGCAAAAAAGTCACTTCGGCAGGCCCCTGGTTAGGAGCCATCCCTTTCCGCTTTTTTTGAACCGTGTCATACATGTCGGTCGATCTCATATCTATATGGATCAAAATTCAAGCCTTAAAATTTACTTAAAATTAAATATCTTACCTGAAAGCCATTTCAAAATTGGCTAAAATAAATTTCAAGAAATGAAATTTATTAAATTGGTGAGTCAATTTAATGATGTACATACTAACCACCACTTATGAAAATGTACACCTAATACCGAAATGTAATAATTTCTATAATACACGTTGGTGTTCAGACCAGTTGAGGTGACTCACCATTTATGTGAAAATGAAGTTTAACTTCATTTATTCAATTTTTATAAAAGGTTTTCAGGTAAGTAACTTTAATTTTTAAGTAACTATAATTTTAAGTAACTTTAAAGACTTGAATTTTGATTTTATATATTTATGAAATCATTATTCAAGTTCTTAAATATTACTTTTAGTCAGCACTTTTAATCTAATATATAAAGATGAAAGTATGTTTGTTTGTTATCCATAGAATTCCCCATCGTTGGACTTAGGGTGCTGAAATTTTGCATGCGAATCTCATTTGATTCGGGAAATGTTTTGGGGTATTTTTCAACCCCAGATGACCACCCCTAGGGTATCCTAACCCTACTCAGGGTCACCTTGATTTACTACAGTAGATACCCCAAAGAGGTGGAATTGGCAACAATGTTACAAATAAAAGTGTAGATGTTAGGTTTATAAAATAAGATTATTTCAATTTTTTATTTGACCCATTTTTTACCGGCTGGGTGCCGTTTTAAGTTTTACATTTAAATAGAAAAATTATTTAACCAAATTTCGCCAAAAGTTAATTTTCTTGATTTCTACATTTCTTATCAAGAATAAAAGTTGATTCTCCAAAAAAGATAAAGACTAAAAAGGTAATTATTGAAGTTTTTATTTCAAAATACAATTTATTTATGCTTTAAGAATGAATTAAATTATTCTGTTTATTGATGCTAAGTGTGAATTAAATAAAACTATTTATTTACGAACTTGCAAATTGCTTATTATCCAAGGGCCTTACATGTATAGGTACTTTACGAAAGAACAAAAGATGTATACCACCAAATTTCCTTCCAAATAGAGGAAGAGAAGTTGAAAGTAACATTTTTGGTTTCACAAAGAATATGACGCTAGTACCAAAAAAATCGTGCTGTCGTCTTGCTATCCACAATGCACCACAATTCTGTAGTAGACAACACAAATAAAAATAAGTCTGAAGTAAACTTATTTTATAATAGTACAAAAGGTGGGTTTGATACGTTGGACCAAAAATGTCTTGCTTTTTCAGTAAAACGTAAAACCAGAATATGGCCTATTGCACAGTTTTTTAATCTTGTGGACGTATGGTGGTATAGCTGCAGAAATTATTTGGAAAAATTTATATCCAGATTGGAACAAAACTAAAGTAAATTCGCGACGCAAATTATTTTTGAAGAATTTAGTGCAAGAATTAGTAATACCAAATATAAAACGTAGAAGTGTAAAACATTTACCTAAAGATACCGTTGATACAATGAACGGAATTTTGGAAAATTCTTCCACATATTCTAGTGGTTGATAAAACCGTCCCAGAAATGATGGAAATGCATTTATGAAGCTTTTAGAGTTTGCAACTTCCAAAGTTAATTTTCTTTTTAATAAAGAATGGTATGAACAAATTGATGGAGTTGCTATGAATTCGCCCTTAGCACCAACAATGGCGTCAATATTTTTGGCATGTTTAGAAAAGAAAATTGCTTCTTTTCAATATGAAAAACCAATTGTGTATAAAAGGTATGTTGATGATATTTTTCTGATATTTAAAAATAAGAAACATGTGAAACCTTTTTTGCATAACATGAATGGATTGCATAAGAACATTAAATTCATATGTGAATCTGGGAAGAATTCATCCTTAGCATTTCTTGACTTGTTAATTAAACGCAAAGATGAACAATATGAGACAGAAATTTACAGAAAACCAACAGATACCGGCCTCTATACTACCCCAGAGAATTTTTGTGAATTTAAATATAAAAGAAACATGGTGAAAGGATTGTTTTATCGATCATGGTGCTTATCTTAGACTTTTAAAAAAAAGTGTAGATAAATTAATTGAATTACTGGAAAAGAATGGCTACTCAAAACGGTTTTTATTGTTAACATTGAAAGAGACTGTTGATAAATGTATGAATAATGCTAAGGATCATAGCATGAATGAATGTAAATTGGCTGATATATCGAATGATGTAGTGAATATGAGTATTGATACTAACAAACAAGATGAGCCAAAATATACGATGGTATCGCCGTATTCTGAAGGATATAAAGATTTCAAAAGAAAGATTGGTAAACCGCTGGGTACATTGAATTATAGAATTGTTTCAAAATCGTGCAAAGTACGTAGTATGTTTGTTAGTAAATCTCAAACGCCGGTTGGATTGTGTTCGGATCTCATTTATCAATTCACATGTAATGGGTGTAATGCCACATACATTGGAGAGACTTCCCGTCATCTCTGTACTCGAGTTCAAGAACACTGTCGACCGAAGGGAGTGTCCAATATTAAGGATCACAATAAAGTCTGTGTGAGAGAATTAGGAATGTCTGATTTTAAAATCTTATCAAAAAATTTTGATAATTGTTTTGAGCGTGTGATATGTGAAGCATTATTGATAAGAACTTTTAATCCTAAAATCAATGTGCAGAATGCAGTGAATACGTGTGTATTGAATGTTTTTAATTGAGTTTTTGTATGTTGATGTAAATTGATAATAGTTATGTTAAATAATTAAAATATTTTTTGAATAATTTTAAAAGTTTAAATATAATTGATTATCGAAAATTATTTTTAAAAAAAATAATTGTTTAAAAATTTTTATTTATAATTTAAAATTTATAGATTTTATAATTTGTTTATATATTATCAATATAGTATAGTTATTGATATCGTGAATGTAGGTAACCTGATGATTATAGTGATGCTATCGAAATATATAGTGAAAAAGATGTACGAATAGCGATTTTTATTAATAAAATTTTTACAGTGTTTATTTAAATACTTTTTTTAATTGAATTTTTATGTATTTTTAAAATTTTTTTTACATGTACATTTTTTTAAATGAATGAATTGAAATTAATTTCTTTATTTTGAATCTGTTTACTATTTGTTAAATCGTACAACGCTGTGTACCCCAGTTAGTTCCAAATATTGATAATTAAATTTCATGTGTTTTTTTAGGAATTTTAGGAAATTAATTGGAATTATTTCGATATATAATGTAAGTCAGATATATTTTTAACTATAAACAAATAAAGTAATCACCGAAGACATTTATTTTTTTTAATACAAATAGGAATGTAGCGGTGTACATGGATGAAATAGTTTTTAATCTTCTTTCTGCAACTCATTTTCTATGGCCATTTTCTGTACGATGTATTTTCATCTTTTTCTCTGAAGCTGAAGAGCTGTCCGATTCTAAATTAAAAGTTTCTTCCTCCATCATTTTTTGAAAATAATTATATGTTAACAATATGTTAATCATTATTCGTTTCGGAACAAAAAACGCTGTAATAAATTTGCATGCCTTTTTCATTGTTTTGTGTTGATATGTTCAATTATTTTTCTGCCACTTTCTCAATTCCTCTCTAATAAAGTTATTAAATTTCGGAACATTAAATTTTACACACAGGCAAGTTCCTGTGTTCCTATATTATAATTTTATCGATTTTTTTAGAATATAGAAGTTATTAAATTTCGGAATTAGGTGTATCTCAGTGGTGTTAAGGGTGTAATTCAATGTCACTTCTGGCTATGACACGCACACACACACACATATATTTATTATAGGTAAGTTAAAATTTATATTATAAAAAGCCATTAGTTGATTATCAATTGCCAGTTGGTGTATTAATGAGAACATCAGTGTGTAATCAAAGTAAGTGTGTGTCTGTGTTTCTATAATGTAAGATTATTGATTTTTCTTATATTATAGGAAACATATCCGAGTGGCTTCTGGTGTAACATGAAGGACAGCAATACGCGGTTTAACGGATTTGTACGATTTTGTCGTGATAATAATAAAAAGGTATTGTGTTGAGTCATTATTCTGATAGAGAACACGTGCTGTTACTTTGGTAGCTCTATCCTGTCGAATTATTATTACAGCCCCATTTTATTGATTTGTTCTTTCGTATTGTTTTTGGAAGCTCCTTTAGCAAAATATTTTTTCTGTAATTCTCCCGATTCCAAATAATCCATTAAAATTATAAAAATAAACAAAGCTTAGCGTCCTAAGGCTGACGAAGTGATATTTTTCTTTTTTTTTCATATCATTCTATTTAGACCATTTTAATCTACATTAGCATAAACATCAAAGTTTCCAACAGTATAATTATGATTTTTCATCATATATTCCATCACTAATGCCATACTTTCGCATCTAGGTGAATTTCGGGGAACAATTGTGTACCATTATGGAAAAAACTTCTTACTCTTTGTTTCATTACAATTCAAATGTTCACTCATTTGTAAAATAAGGAAATTGAAAATTTGAAATTAAGAAATTTGAAAGCAAACAAATAGCATTGTTAATTTCATTACTTTATTAAATTAATTTTATACTTTTAATTAAATGCATTTTTAAAAATACCTCGTTTTTGGAACTGAATTAACACAATATATACATGAACAAAGTTATAAAATTCGTTTTATTCACTAGTCGATTTCATTGTCAACACGAATCAAATGCATAGTTTTAGTATTAACAACTATACGATAGTTTTCATCATCAGTACAAATACTGCCCGACACAAAAACACTGTCGCCAACTTTTAAATTTACAAAATCCGAATTTCCTTTTTCAATTTCCATGTGTGTACTACATTTAAAATAAAAGCTTTATTTACAAATATATATACTTTAAAAATAATGGTGCATCATTCGTTTTAACTTCCAACAAGAATTTATAAATAAGTTTATCTAACACATTTCTGACAGATAAGTGGCTTATTATGCCTTGTATTTCAATCTATATAAATATTAAATTAATTTAAAATTAATTTTTATTAACCTTATTTAAGTCAAAAGCCACATTTGACCTCCTGGCTAATGGTAAACATTTCTTCATTGTAAAACAGTTACGATGGTTAGGATCGTATATTTATAATTTTATTAAAATTACGTTATAACGATATTATTTAATAAATTATTATTTTTCAAAATTATACAGAATGATTATTTAAACAATTCTAAATAAATAAAATTAACAGGTTTTTTATCTCTAGAAACCAAGAAATTTTAAAAATGAAAAAATTTCAAATTATTAATCTTAAATAATAATTCGATGTTTTTATTAAAATGTTTAAAATTCAATAAAATTAATATAATTTAATGTAGTTAAAATATCAATTGAAGATATGTTTTAGTCATTGAGAAAAATTGTATTGTTGTGAATGCTGACTAACTTTTATATAAATAGTAAATGGCAGCCGTCAACATTAGGGTCGTTAATATAACTAATGATTATTCAAGCTCCGTAAAAACATAATCCCTTCAAACCAACTCCATTTTCCGATACGATGATAATTTATTCAGGATTTTAAATATCTTAAATGAGAGTTCCAGCTGGAAATAAATGTTAGCAAATCATATAATTTCCATTTCCAAAATTCTTATTCGAAATATCGTACTGGCATCTATATCAATTCGTTGATTACTCATAAATTGGACCTCTGGTCCAGTTGAAGTTTTTTCCAATCACTCTCTTAGTCAGCTTTACACTACCGTCCGACCACAACTGTATACTTCAGGGGATAAATCGCAGAAAACAACATCAAATTGTATTAAAAATTAGAAACTATGACATTACATAAGGCAGCAAATATACATTAATTCGGCGAAAAGTAAGAATTAGAATTGCACTCACATAAATTTTTTCCGAAAATCACACTACATTCACATAGGTTTAAATGTCATAGTAACAAAAGAGATTGGGGGTTGAGAACTGAAATTGCTCAATGGCCGAACCGAAGCATAGAGATGGTACAGAGATAGATCACAAATTTCCAAATCGTATTCAGGTTGATTGATTAAAATTCGCTGTCCTTGACTTCTCGCAAAAGGTGATCGATATCAACCTCTAGTTGTGGATCGGCGACCCATGGGGCGCCTGTTTCCAGTACGATCCTATACTGTGGATGATCTATTGTCGTTCGAATGAAATCTGACCCAGTTGGTGGGGACCCGAGATGGGAACAGAGCGGCTTCGACAGCGGCTATTTCGTCGCGCTTATGCTTCGATCGCTCTGCACGCGTAAGACGCTTTTATTTCTTGTGGACGATTTGGGTCGAAGTTAATGGCAATACCGCGGGTGTTGGTGGATGAAGGACTGGTGCTAGTGCCTTGACCTGAATCGTGCTGGTTCCGACGTATACGATATCGGGAGTCGGCGAAGGTGAAGGTTCGGATCCGTGGTTGAGATCCGTCATCGGGCCAATGATGAACCTGGAAGATGTTGTCCCTGTTAGATATCGGATATTCGGAGACGCGCTTACACGGCTCGTTTCAAAATAAACGCAGTGCAACATTTCAGACTGGGCTTTGATGGTGAGCCGCTGGTTGAGGTTTTCTTCTAGTAAGCTGTCTCGGCAATGTTTCAATCGTAACATTTTGCGATTGGCTTCCTTCATCTGAGCGGGGCAAACCACGTACCTTCCATCATTTCAATACGTTTATAGGTGCCCAATCTCTGTTTGCATCTGCCTCATTGTTGCATTTTTATCCGCGCAAAAGAAGCACGGTTTTGGATCAAGTTTAGGTAAATTCGGTTCTGACATTTTCTGTAAAAGGAAGGTTTATGAATGATGTTGTCATACTACAGGTACACAATTCGTCGACAAAAGAGGGCTGAGCGGTAATTGGTTATTAATCCAAAGTATCTTAAAGTCCCAGGATTTTTTGTATATAGAATCCGACTATCGTTAAAAAGTCAAAAAATTTTAAAGTCTCTAGATTATTTTGAACATGAATTTATGGTAAGTTATTTAGAAGAATCGATGGTTACGTGAAATTGCGGTAATAAATTTTAAATTAAATAAATTGGGCAAATATAAATTAAAATTAAAAAATTAATTATTTCAATTTTGAGTCATTGATGTAATAATTTTAAATTAATTAAAGGAAAGTAAAATAGTGTAATATTTAAAAATTAAGTAATAGATTTTTATAGATTTAGCAGCTCGCCTTTTGCCGACAGCCACCCGCTAATTTGCAGCACCAACGTCTCTTGTGAATGGCATTTAATGGCCGAATAAAATAATTATGCACAGTTGTTAGGGGAAGGTGAAACATAACGAAGGTATTGAAGAAATAAACATACAAAAGTGAAAGATTCTCCTCATAGGTAACCCACTACCTTTAATTTTCTATTCATAGCTTCGCTTTATCTTTGTATGACTGACGTTGCTGCTTTTCAATTAATATCTTCATCTTTCAAAAATTTGAATTCTTTGTTGAATTTGCAAATGTTTTAAGCACTTGTCAAACTTTTTCATACTTTCTTAGTTTACTGAAATACGGTTATATAAATATATCTAAATTACATAATTATATAAATTGTATTTTCAGTATAAAACTTAAAAATCAAGATATTAAAAAATAATTTGATTTTAATATATTTAAATTAAGTTTGATAACACGATAATATTTCATTTTTTTATTAAATAATTTATATAAAGTTATTTTAAAAGCTTGTTATAATATTAGTAACCATTTATTTATTAGAAATTAAAAAATCATGAACATGCTTTCTAAGGTTATTTTTAATTTAATAAATTAGTTAAAATTTATATTTAGGTGATTAAATTTCGTTTTTCAGCTATACAAAATGTCAAAAGGTTATGCACTGGTGCAGATGATACTAATATAGTTTATAATATATTTGATTATATAATTTAAAATTGTTTAGGTGAAACTTAGTGGGAAAATAAGTTCTATTAATAGACGTGATTTTATCATGTATAAGGAAGACAAAGAGGCATTTGTTTATAATATAGTAATTACTGTGCCAGACAGATTGAACGATCAGTCGATAAGGTTAGTAAATTTATTATTTATTAACATTAAAAAAATATTTAATAGCGTTGTTGTTCGAGATAACTCATTAAGTAATATATGCAATGATTTACGTGTTAATGATCAAGTTCACGTTCTTGGTAATTTGAGAATTTCGAAGAATGGGGAGAAATATTATCAATATGTCAATGTTAATGATATTGCTGTAGATAAATAAATTCTGTAACTAACCAAATATTAATATTTATCATTTTTTACTAAATCCATATACCAATGTTTAAATAAAAGATGACTTAATTATCAACAATATAAATTTATTGAATTTTTACAATCTTATAATAAGTTTCGAAAAACGTTTTTCAAATTATTTAATATTTGTAATATTGCTAATCTTATCGACCTCCATTTGTTTGATTGACAATCGATTTTTATGAAATTTTAATTAAATATAATTACCAAATGAGGAGTCGGGAATATTCATTATGTTAGATTTATGATTGAGAACTTCGTGTTGTATTAATTTAAACAGCCAAGTTTTTGGATATTAATGAATATTATATCGACAAAATTAGTCTTTTAACATGGTGATCGTGGATTTTACTAGAACGATGATCGAGGAAAGTTTGATCCCATTAATGTTCCAGACAAATTACGACATAAAAAATTTATAACAGGCTGCAAACGTTATTTTGATCTTTGCGATCTCGAGGAACAACATTAAAACTTGATGGTGAAATGCTTTATTAAAAGGTAAATATTCCCAGTTTACGAAGCAATTCTAGAAATGCCAAGGATTTGAGTTTAAATTGTGAGAAGCATCTTTAATCAAAAAGTTTTTGTAAATCTGCAATTATGAAAATGATACAGAAAAGGCAATAATGGTCATTTTATAACTACATCACGCCAAAAATGACCATTTTTGGACAAATCCACCCACCCTGTCACGCTTGGTCACATTTCCCTACACCCACTCTCCCCAATAGTGACGTCATTTTATTGTTCACGAAATGGGGGTAGCCCAATGGTACACTAATACAATGCCAATTACAAATTTACAGACAGTTGTAACAGTTAAAAACAATTTAATGCTTCAAACAAAAAGTAAAATGAAATTTATATAAGGATTTTAAAATAACAGTGGACCAAGTAAAATTAATTTAATCAACTTGGTTCTTCGAGGTCAGGAATCCATGGAGAATTACCACGTTGTTCCGAAGGTAAAACTAAAAAAGATCCAAACAGCGGTTTCCGGTTCACACAAGCGAGTGAACAGACGTGTTTATCTGAACTGTCGCTGGTGTCTGCTACTTCTTCTTCAACTACTTCAGTAAAAATTAATGTGGCATTCGTTTTTTGTCTACGACAGATGCGATAATGATTTGTCTTGGCAACAACAGTTGGAAAATTCATGCCACAGACTTGACATTGTCTCTTTTCCAAATCCACAATGGAGATTGATGGACAATACAGATCAAATGGGTATGGCTGTCTGAGTTTGGTTTGTAACATCCGGGTGAATATCTTGAAGAAGAAGAACGGACAGATGGCAAAAATGACGACCTGCTGGTATCGGATCCTTCGGAGGCAATGCATTAATCCCAAATGCAGTGTGCTCAAAAACACGAGGATATGGTAAAAACGTGTTTGGTAAGATTTTTCGAAATTGAGGATAGCGAAATGGTTTGCAGCAAGATACATTTGACCACTTGAAGCATGTACTTTGAACTCATTATGTGCTGCGACCGGCACAGTAGGTTTGCAACTTCTTCTCTGGAAACTCGCAGTGTTTCATTGCCTTCTGGTATTGGAATAGCCTCCGCATACACTGCATTTTTGTCGATGACTGTTTTACTCCATATAGATGTTAAGACATTCATGGCGTGAAAGAAATTCCCTTTTTTCCAATTCTTCGTCGATTATCTTTCCACTTGCACCAATATGTGAACCAAAATGTTCGTGATGAAGAACCGACCCACAAATGTCATGGGATAGGGGAGCCATTCTACGTTCACAAGGATTATATGCACTGTAGCCTCTTGGAGTAATAACAACTATGTACATGTCAAGATCATATTCCAGAAAAACATTAATCGCCTCTTCAATAACTTTCGGATACCGTGCATTCTCGTCTGGTCCTCCATCTGACCGTGACACCCAAAATGGTTTAACATTTCCGGATGGTGTTTTGACAACATTCTCAAACCGTTCATCGTCAACTATGCGGCGTATGTCCGTGCCATGACTGTAGGCATTTGATGTATCATGCTTTCCTGAACTGATTGCTATATAAGTTGGCCCACGTTCGATATCCCGGTAGCCTTGTCGCCATCAATGTCATCGTTGATAGTTAGGAAGGCGTACACTGAAGGTATCAATATATGTTTCTCGGCTACCACCCAATCGTGATCAGGCAATTTTACTCGGTACTCTGTACTCATCATAATTGGCTGTTCTTTACTTGCTGCTGCAATTCCAAGAGCTATTCTAGCTTTATCGTCTAGCGAAAATAGCATTGTGTTTTGTGTACCAATAAGTGTGCATAGTGGTGGGTTACTGATGATCAATTATTTTGCTCTTTCATGCTGTTTCCAGCGTAACCCAGAATACAAATAACATTTTTCTCCTCTTGATATCCGTTGAGTGAGCAACGTTGGTACTGTATCAAGTGGGGAGTGCTTGCAAGAAGTAAGCGCGTTATCCACACTATACTTGTCCGGGCACTCCTTTGGGTTCACGGACCACCGATAGAAGGCTTGTGTCCGATTTTGTTCTGGTCCCTTAATTAAATTGTTTTCCAAAATTCTAGAAACTCTCTGACCATCTCATCAGACTGATAACAAACAAACCCGCGAAATTAAACAATTTTATTGATACCCTTATATAATCACTATACGCTTATGTACCTTCCTAAGCGTCCACATACGAAAACCAAATTGTCTATGACATAAAAATACAAGTTAAAAACTGATGATAACGGTGGTTCCTAATTTAATCTATGCTCCACCAATAAAAATGTATTCTACATTCAAAAAAAAATTTACTATATTTATATATTCTCAATTTGTTTTTTTTCCTTGTTTAGGTTCGGAATTTCCTTAAACCCAAAAAAAAATCATTTATTAATTATGGTAATTCATTAAATATTAACCTGTGTTTATATATATGGCAACAGGATTACAAATAAATATAATTGTTTCAAATTTATTTATATTACATATTAGATTTATTATATTTAGATTTATTAAATTTATTAGAATACATATAGCCGAATAAATTAGGCTTACAGTCGTAGGTAAGTTGCTGCAATCCAACATGGATTCTCTCCTTACCCGTCTGGCAAGTCTGATTCTACCGGAATATTCAGCTGGCCTAGGTTAATTTTTCCTTTAGGTTCTTTATATTAACTCGCAACATACTGGTCGATCTTGCATTATAACTACTCCGTGAGGTAATTAGATATTTTATGATCTTAAGGATTACATTGAATCTCGGTTGGATGTTTGGCCGTACTCCATGACCCTTGGTGGTTGTAATTCTTCATTCGGATTTCCCCAATTTCATGCTTCGGTGCTGGGGATAATAATCTGGCACTATCGAATCCGGTTTTTATTTTAAAAATTTCAGAATTATTAGACGGACAATATTTAGGTTTGGACCTATTCAGTTGGCTACCGTCGCTCTTATTCAATCTCGTTATTCTATTCTGTATCATTTAGTTGGGTTTAACAATCATTCTACCATTGCATACAGAGGCTGGTAATATGTTTTTTAATAAAAAAAAGGTTTATCTTTTGATTGTCGCTAATAAACTAATTACACACTATCATTACGAGGATATTTTAAGTGTTAGCAAGGTCATGAGTTTACTGGTTCCGTAAATTAGAATGATGGGTGACAATCATGGATTTGCCCGTCGAAGTTCTCTTGCGACTGGAATATTTATGAAAATTATCAATTTGGTTTCTATAATATTCATATTTAAATCTACAACTTGAATTGGTGTTATTACATGTATTTTGACAAGTATATAATTTGAAGGANAGGTTACAACATATATATATATATACATATATACACACATATACACATATATATACATATATATACACGTACACATACCCATATATGTATATAATTTAAATTAATAATATTGATGTCGTTTTCCGGGGGGGGTGTTACTAAAAATAGATTTTAGTGGTTTTCGATAATTTTATTGGAAGATAGGGCCATTGAAGCTAAATTTAGAGATAGGGTAATCCCAAAATCAATAATTTGGTTTGTAATTTAATTTTTATAAAATAAAGATAATTATTTTAATAATAATAATGATAATAATAATAATAATATTAGTAATAATAATAATAAGGGTGATAATGTTAATGTTAATAATAATACTAATAATAATAGTAATAATAAATGTAAATTTATATTTTTATAAGATTACCGCATATGGGAGGGGGTCATTTATGAAAAATTATGAATTTATATTTTTAAATGAAATATAATTTAACTGTCTATGAATATCATATAATTCAGTATACCTACGTAATAGTTAATGGCTACATGATTTGAGGGGGGTCGGTTAAATAAAAAATACAAGTCATATTTTTAAAGGTAATATAAGTTGAATATATCTGAAAACAAATTAAATTAGTACTTTTGGGTAATCATTAATGACTATATGATCTGAGAGGGTCATTTATGAAAATGTAGAATTTATAGTTTTAAATATAATATAAGTTAAATATATATTAAGATAAGCTAATTTAGTATAATTTTGAGGGGGGTCATTCATAAAAATTTACAATTTATATTTTTAAATATAAGATAAGTTAAATGTATATTATGATAAGCTAATTTAGTATATTTAGGTGGTAGTTGATGACTATATGGTTTATTGGGGGGTCTTTGATGAAAAATTTTCAACTATGATTTTAAAGGTAATCTAAGTTAAGTATATATATAAAATAGTCTAAATTAATGCATTTAGATAATGAATAATGGTTATGTGCTCTGAGGGGTTATTTATGAAAATCTATGAATTAAATTTTTTAAATAAATATATATATATATATATATATATATATAGACTAATGTATAGTTGGAGGGGGGGGTACTTACGAAACATTGTAAGTTATACTTTTATAAGTTTCAAATATACATTTAAAAGTTAGATTATGAATATGAACATTCGTTTCGACGATTACGTAACTTTGGGGGGGGGTAGTTAGGAAAAATTATAATTTTTGCTTTTTTAAGTTCAATATACTTATATATATATTATTAATATTAGTTTTATTTTACCTATTATACGACTTAGGGGGTAGTTAGGAAACAATTATACATTTTAGTTTTGAGTTTATTATCTAGATATCTAATTTGAATTAGTATTATTAACCTTGATTTGGACTATTACACAACTTGAGGGGCATTAAGTAAAAAAAAATTCTTAACAAAAATTCAATATACATAATTAAGATCTAGAGAAAATTTATGCCTCCAAATTATCTTTTCAACAGCTTTTGGATCGAACGAAACCATTTTTATCAGAAAAGAATTTCTACTTTATGAATTTATATATTGTAATTACTTAACTTCCGTACCGACAATTTACTTTTTATCGTTATTCAACTTAGTATATAAAATGGGAGACATTACCCGAGTTATAAATATGCCATTAGTAGTTTATAGATAAGGACACTTGGTCAATGTGTTAACGAGAATTTGCGCATACCATTTACGATAGAGAATTTTATATAAAATGGGAGACATTACCCGAGTTATAAATATGCCATTAGTAGTTTATAGATAAGGACACTTGGTCAATGTGTTAACGAGAATTTGCGCATACCATTTACGATAGAGAATTTTAGTTTGCAGCAAAATAGGTTATTTTGTAAGCATCTATAGATATTAGTTCGCTTACCAATGTGATTGAGATTATATCATCTACTCTTCGTATGAATTTTAGGTTGCAGCATTTTGACAGTGAATAGTTCAGAATTTTTTAGTCTTTAGTTGCCTTAAAAAGTTTTGCGCAGGGATCTCCCTGTTATTTTGAGTTAGTTAGTTTTTTAGATTCATCTTGAATTTATAGTTTAAGAGGGATTCGTTTAGAAATAACCAGCTACACTTGCATGTTGTATTGTGTGAAATTTAAGTCAGGGGGTATTCCCCGTTTATCAGTTCCTAATGTTGTGCAAAATAGTATAATTTAAGTGTTATTTTAGATATGTAAGTTAACGAAAAGGTCGATTTAATTAAAATTTACCTACTTTCTCGACTACACTGAGTACGGTACGATAGGCCCTATTGTAATATGTATCCACAATTAGTTTCCCATAATTACTTCGTTCGCATAGTGCCTGTGATTATGCCGACTACCAAGACGGATTTATACGCCCTACTCCTGGTTAAACACCATTTATTCGTGGCGACCTCTGGCAGTTGAAATCATTTTAATTCATGTAAGGTCGTTGACCCGAAATCATTGTGAATTGTGCATTCATAAATGATAAAGTGCATAGGTGCAGGGTTTGCTGGGATCTCGCTTCAAAATCATTGATAACCGACGATCTCACTCAAACCTACACCTCTATAATTAAATAGAAATAACGAAAACAAGGTTTCAATAATAATAATTTATAATTCACAATGAAATCGTCCTGTCCTTACTTACAATCTCAGAAAAATCGAAACCAAAAATTTGGCATGAGTAAAAATATTCATTTGCATTTTTTTTCCCTGAAAAGTGACGAAATGTGTTAGTTTATATAGCCTCTGTTTGACGTGTAAGTATACATGCGTGCATTGATGCAGTAAAACAAATTCGGATTATTTTAATTCTCGAACATTCGATTTTTAATTTTTATCGATTTTGATGGCGATTTTTCAGTAAGAATTTTTGTTTTTATTTTTGGAATTTTGTTTTTGAATTATTTTTTATTAAATTTGCCTCCATGATGGATTTCAGCATTTCCAGAACATTCCATGCTAAATTTAATCTATTTCTTATTTTTAAATTGTTCTTTATGATTTGTTTTCTAAAATTTTTATTTTTTAAACTAAAATATTTATTTTTTATAAATTTTATTGGGTCGTTTGGCGGTCATGATGGATTTCGCCATTTTTATGAATTGTTCTGGATTTTTATTCAAAATATCGATATAATTTTATTTACGTAAGATTTTATGGAGATTTTCTTTAATTTTCTTTTTTAATTTTTACTAATCGCCTTTATTCGAATTTGTTTTTGGTTGTTTTATGTCTTTCGGTTATATTTGAGTAAGTTTTCGTGTAATACTTCTTGCTCGTGTTTTATTTTATTTTTAATTCAGATGTTTTATTTTTGGGTATATTATCTCTCTATTATCATTGTTTATTTGGTTTTTTATATATTTTTATTTATGTAAACTTAATGCTGGGTATGCGTGTTGTGTACTGACACATTTCGTCCCATTCCTAACTTTGGGTTTAGAAATCAGTTCTAGCCCAACAATAGTTTCATAACGAGCCTGATAGTAGCCAAACCAAACTGGGCATCTTCATTTTTCTTCCGAGCATTGAATTGGGCTTTGACAAGTTTCACGGGAACCGTTTGTACATGTTTTTTGCCTTCATTTGTATTCCAGCAACGTGGTATCAGACGTCTGTATACAGCAGTTCTTTCAATATTGTAACCTTTTTCATTGAGCATTACTGTCAGATCATCTAAAGTTTTCGGACATTGCAATAATTCAGATCGACACCCAAGATCAGCTCCAGCTTCCTTGGAACAAACGAGTTCCCAAATCTTATTGAGAAGATCTGGATATTTCTGCTCCTTTCTGGGACGCCCAGGTTTTTGAAGTAATGTTTCACCTGCAGCTGCGGATAATTTTTGGTATTTTTCTATTTTTTTTCAAGCGAGATTTCTGTGCTCGAGAACGGTTAAGTCGAAGAGTTTCAATAGTTTGTTGGATTTTCTTTTCGCTAGTCTCCAAGTTCTTCAATTCCTTTCATACAGCTTCTGAATCACCTAATCCTTTCTGTTGCTTTAATACAAGGAATGATATGTTGGCATTAACTTCATCCAAACGTTTTTGTTCTCGTATTTCTGCTGGTGTATGACGTTTTATATCTTCCAACACATTCTGCTTTTCAACATCATTTATACTCGATTCACTAGTGATGATTTTCGATTCGTCGACAACTGAAGTATGGCTGATTGTTTTGTCCATAACTGTCGGCAATAACAGTTCACCAGTAGATGATTCAACAGACACAGATTGAACCTCCTGCAATAATGTTTTCTTTGCTAGAATGTTTGTCCAATAACTCAGATTCTTTGCTTTTCGTTTTGCTACAACCATTCTTAACTCGTTCAGTTTCGTTTGACATGTAGATGGTTCTGATTTTAATTCATTCCATGAAGCCTGCGCCTCTGTCAGCTGATCGTGCTTCGATTTGTCCGGATGTGCATGAGCATACGTATTCACTAGATCTTGGTATAGATCTGGCATTTTGTTAACTTTACTTTTCTTGAACATGTCTATAGACATCCAATATTAAAAAGTTTTCTTTAATATTCTAATTTAATATTCTAATTTAATATTCAAATTTAATGATTTATTTATATTAAAATATAAACTAATAAATACAACTAGTGTGACATCACGTTCAGCTTAACTTACCCATCCACCCTCGTCACGTTTTGAAGGAACTCACCTACTCACCTTCAAGCATGACGCAATTATGCAATGACCCCATTCTAGTTTAAGAAAAAGTTGAAAATTAGTGAAGACACCACTAGAACGAAGAAAAATTGACTCCATATTGTTTAATGCATTGCGTCATAGAAAAAGAAACAAAGAGATAAATAAATAAGAAGATTGAATAAATCGAAGAAGTTAGAAAAAGTTGATGCTGTTTGTGAGGGAAATTCGTCAATCGCAGGATCCCAAAGAAGAGAAACATTTACAAATGAAATAGGAAATAGGATTTCCGTTTGTCAATTCGAAGAACAAAGGCAAAGCGCTATTATGCCTAAGGTTTGTTTAGCCATAATTATGACAACCGAGATTACTGATAAATTTCGACAGCAAATGCCAGTAATAAATAAACATTAGTAAAACGTATTGAAATTAATTACATATTGTCCCAAATATGATTAAATGGTAAAACAGAAACAAATTTATAGATAGGTCAACCTTATGCGGATACCTGTAGTTATCACATATATTTTCAACGTTTTTCGTCAATAGATCTGTATAGAATAATATTTAACGATAGTGTCCTATCCGCATTCCCTAATGTAGAAGCAATCTTGAGATTGGTTTCTTAGTATGATAATTACGAATTGCTCTGGAGAAAGATCTTTTTCTCAGCTGAAGAGGATAAAAAATGAATTTAGAACAACAATGACTCAAGATAAATTATGTTCCCTCAGTCTCATGTGTATAGAAAGTGACAAACTACGCAGTTTATCCTTCGATGATGTCCTCAGTGACTTAGCTCAGGCAAAGGAAAGAAAGAAAATATTTTAGTTTAATATAATTCCGTAATTCTCATTAAGAGATTAGATAATAAGCCTTTGTAAATTGTTTTTTTTAAAAAATCTTTTGCTTCTTTTTATCAGACTTTGCATTTTTAAGTTTGTTATGAATAAAAATGATTTTAAATTAAAAATTTATTATTTCACTATCTATACTTCTTAATTGTATTTCAGTTTATCCCTCTAGGTATCCGAAAATCATATTTGGCGCTGAGATATGATATCTGGTCTTATAAAGAGCTCCATATTTCAAATAGCCTAGGGCCTTATCAGAGCTAAATCCGGACCTGATACCATCATTATCACACGATGAGTTTCCATATATTATTAACGAAAATTGCAATAAAAGAATACAGTTTTCAAAAAATGTCACCCTAATGTCATCTTATTGTCTAAATCATTACTGTTTGTTAAATTTTATTATTTTTTATTTAAGAAATCTAAAATTTAAATTTTTAATGATAATTTATAAATTTAGTAATTACTTTTTGTTGAAGTATTCAATCAATACTCATTAAATTTAAAATTATTTTATTATTTAATATAAATAAAGGTAAACGGGTATTATTTATAATTATAAAGAAATATTTTATTTTGATGAATTTTAATTCTATCCCAAGTGAAGGTTATAAAAATATATGGACGGAAAACCTAGAGCGCTTTGGTAAAAGCTTCAAAAATCGGAAAAAAAAACTTTCAGGAAACAATGGCTATCCTTAACAAATTGTTTACTTAAAAAATTGTTTTAAAAAGATTCAGATGTTTGAATCAGTAAATAAAAGATAAGAAGAAAAAGATAAACGTCTTAGCCGTTGAGCTTGTGAATTATGGAAACGGTTCAGCTTTCCAACATTAGCACGATCCACAATAATAATGAAGCTTCAGTGTATACCACAATTTGTGTTATCGTAATTAAAATCTTGTATGTCTTTTAGAGCGGTATGTCAAGTTTCGTCATTATGTTCGTTCTCAGATTGATCTGAATCATTATCCTCATCTTCCATAGTATCATTCTCTTCTTCGACCTCCTTTTCGACATCCTCCTCATTATCACTTAACGTCAAGTTTCTGAGTCACTTGTTTCATACTCGTACCCACTTTCACTGGAACCATCAGGAGTAGAAACTTCTTCAAACAACTTCACTTAACGATCTTCGTCCTTATTCATATTTTAAATTAAATGTGTAAACGGTTTTATATAAGAAATAAGTTAGGTATAATAAAAGCTACTTACTTACTCACTTGTAAAGAACATTTATAACAAACATTTTATAAAACATTGGAAACAAATAGGCTTATGTAAGAAAATGCACACCTGACTGAGATATTGTGGTATTTTATGAAACAGCACCTAGCGAAACAAGCAAGTTAAAACTTACACAATAAAATTATTTGCTGTGCCATTATGATCGTGACACAATTTTATCCTGTTAAATGGACGAACCGATTGTCGTGCAATATCCATTTTTCGTTACAAGGCACTATTTTATCCAGAAATGGTTAAAGGTTATTTCTCGTAAGATGTAAAGAACATATATTAAGTTGATACAACATGTTTCTACCAGAGAGTTAATTTTGACTTGATTTATAGCTTAGAGCTGTTGTGATATTATTGTATGATCAATTGACATTCTGTATACATGGTCGTCGATATTCTTCTACACAGGTTTTCAAAACGTCGTTATCAATTTTAGTTTGAGGCTTTACGCGAGGCTCATTTTCCAGTGCTTCATCTCTATTGCGAAATATTTTAAACAAACGTTGCGATATAACGAGTTGCTTCAGTGCACTATGTTTAAGTTTGTAACACCAAATTTGTAAGACCAAAAAGTAAAACAAAACCGATTTGTTTATCAACTTGACACTTTAAGCAATTTAGGTTAGAAAATTATCTCAGTAGTATCAACATAAATAGAGTAAAACAAATCAGACATTTCCTATTCATTCTAACAAATCATTTCAACAAGGTCGTTAAATAATGACAATCTAATTCCAATAGTAATTAGAAAAATTTCTATTTTTATAGTTTCATGGTTTCAACAATTTTCTGTTAACCTTTATAAAGCCAGGTGGAGAAATTGTGAACCCCAGCATCATATATTTTTGAAAATTTCTGTTAAATCTAGAATCTACCGCACTCACCCTTTAGTTATTCCAAATGTGATCATTTAATATTACTTTGCATCAATTTCATCATAAAAAAGAATTATCTTCGAATTTATTGTAAAGAATCCACTCGGGATACAATTTACCGCAGTTAGTTATTCGTGCCATGATATATGCTACGTCATTTGCACATGAGGCCGACTTGTTTTTACCCCTTTTTTGTTTTGAACTGCGTATTCAACGAGTTCAGTGTGCGTATGAGCGACATCGTGTGATGTTAATTCCGTTTCGCTCTGTGTATTTTTATATTGAGAACTGCGAGAATATTGAAAAATGAACCAAGGGGCCCAGCGAAGCTACAATTGACAAAGTGAAAAGTTCCCAAAGAAATCAAAACATATTTGAAATGTTTAAAAATAAACAAATTCCTTTTCATATCTTTTTGTGACTGTATTAGTTATAGTTTTATTTAAAATTCGATTTAAACGATATTGACCCAGTTGTCAATAGTGAAATTAATTCAAATAAAATCTTTGATAATTAAGAATAAAACAATAGAAGAGGATAGAGAAGTTCAAAAGACAACAATAAAATCCATTGACTTTGAGAGTGAAAGGATGTGTATAAATAAAACCAATTTTAACTGTGAATATTGATAATATTAAAACAAAGTTAGTAGTTTATAAGAGTTGTAAATCTTCAGTCAATTAAAACAAACAATATTACTATTTATTATCGGAAATATAGATGGCAGTAAAAATACCATCAGTGTCATTATTTTAAATTTAACAAAGCATAGTTTCAGTGAGCCCCGTGCAAAAATTCAGGCAAGAAGTAGCTCGCTATACACCAGAAGCGGCTCGCCAGACAACGAGAGCAGAATCGATGATCCAGAAATGCCGTCAAATGGAGGCTACATTGTCTCAACTGGAACATGTACGGAAATTAAATCAAAGAATTGAGTCAATGAAGAAGTCTCAGGTTGAGGACCAGGGGATCATCTGTGATCTCAATATCACGATATGAGAACAAGCACAAAGAATTCTGAAAATTCGAGTAGGTGTCCATATTGATGCTTGAATCTGTCGAATGCCCACTTACACCTAGAATGAACTATTCCCGGCAATGTAAGACGAGGCCAGGAAAATTGGAAAGAGAGCGTCTTATAGGCATATTTATTAAGAAAATAAAAAAGTTTAAACAGTAAAAAAGTATTGCGGTATTAATTTACTCCAAATGGTCTTCCGTTTAAAAGATTTCAGCCGATCTTAGTAAGGTTAAATTCAATACCGTAAAATTTTGGAATCAAGTAAGGAATTTTCCATTAAGGTGAAATTCCTACTTGTATTTTTTAAAATAATTATTTTTTATTGATATTTGAAAAATCATTTAAAATTAATTTAAAATTTACTTTATCAATCCCATGACAGAATTTCTTTCAAGAACAGAAGTTGAATTAAAAAAAGATTTAACAGCTGTAAATTTTTTCAAAAAATTGCGCAACTGTTGTAAACAATATTTTGTAAATAATCCTATTCTCGGTGGTGAAGGAGTAGTCATAAAATCGACGAAAGTTTATTCTGTCATAAACCAAAATACCACAGGGGGAGAGCATTCGAAACTCAAATATGGGGTTTTTGGTTGGTTGACACAACCTACCACCCAGCAAAGGGATTTATGACAATTGCTCCAAATCGATCTGCTGAAAGCCTACTTCATATTATTCAAAATGTATGTCGCCCAGGAACTAAAATTTTTAGTGATCAATGGGCAGTGTATAACAACATTCAAAGTAGTCTTGGTTTTCAACATCATCGCTTAAATCATTCTTTAAATTTTGTTGATCACGATAGATGTGTGCACACGCAGCACATAGAATCGCATTGGGGCAAACAGAAACAGCGTGGGAAGCTGATGAAAGGTATTAGAAAAGATCATTTGGAAGCTTATATTTGGGAATATTTATGGAAACAATATTGATGGTGATAAATTCGTGATTATTTTTTAAACTGTTTTGTTTGGTTTTTTAAAAAATTTTTTAAAGAGGAAAATCCGTACTTGATCCAAATTTTGTTTATCCAAAAAATAATATTTAAATATAGTTAAAATTTATCATAAATAAAAATCTAAATAATAATAATAATAATAATAATAATAATAATAATAATAAAAATAAAATGTTTTTTATTTGACTGCATTTATTCAAAACCGATAGCAATGATATATATAGAAAAAAATATGAAATTTCAAAAAATGGGAAACATTTTCACGTATAAAGTACAAATAAATGAATGAGTAACAATAAAAAACAAATCTTTAAAGAAATAAAGCAAAATCTGCAACCGGTTAAAAATGTTATGCATTTTACAATGTCTAAAAAAATAATCTATGTGCTCTCTAAACACGATACGAATGGTACGACTGGACTCAGACATCATTTAACTAGTATGGAGGATTAAAATAAATATTTATCAATCATAATTTGCATTCATATATGATTTGAGATCTTCATCAATGAATTCCACTTTAGATTTACTTTGATTATATTTCCCTGCAATAATGTAACAGTTTGTCGGAGGATCATCTTTGTAATTCTTTTTTATATAATTAAATTTATAATTTTCAAATGAAAGCACTTCCACTTTCTTAATTATGGAATATACATCATTGATATCTGTATGATTGGTCTGAAGGAATAACATTTTTCAAAAAACGATTATAAATTAAAATTTTTCTTCATAATCTCTGTGAAAGTAATTAAATAGATTTAGTATTTAGTTTCCGGTTTTAAATAGATTTAAATAATATAATAAAAGTAGATTATAAAATTATAAATTAAATATGAATATCGAAATTATTAATTGATGTGAAGGTAAATTGAATAAATGATTGAAAATTAAAATATTTATTGAATGCTTGTGTACGAATACCCACTATTCAATTACTAACTCATGCGTGCGAAAATATCCTCAATGCAAAAAAACAGAGACTGTTTAAATAAAGGAGATTTTGTGTTGTGTTTAAAAATATAGTTTTATGGATGTTATTAATTCAAGAAACCAGACATCTAATAACCTTTGTTAAAAGTTTTTATTATATATATATATATATATATATATATATATATATATATATATATATATATATATATATATATATATATATATATATATATATATATATATATATATATATATATATATATATATATATATATATATATATATATATAATGTTCACTAGTATCGGGTTATTTATCTTTAAAGTATTCTTTGCTCTTTGAAATCGTTCAATTTCCGTTATTGTCTTCCCAAATTTGGCTCCGATACTGCATATGTGCTGTTGCTTCGTTGCTTCTACTGGCATCTTTAGTTGTATACCAAATTGATTATACCCAATTAGTTGTATGCAACTCTATACCACAAATTACCTCTGGAGTCATATATCTTACTATCGTAAACGTTACCCTTCTTTTCCTGCCATTTATTCCTATTTCTAATATTTATTTACCTTTAGTTTCTAAAACACTATTATTTGCACATCTCAATGGATCACTCGTTGTTGTTAGTTCTACATCTTTAAGTTTCTCAAATCTGCTCCAACTCATGTCATTTACTGTAGCTCCTGTATCGAGGAGGCATTTCATATTCTGGTCTTGCATTCTAATAGTTACACTTGGTCGGCCTTGCCCTTTATCATAACTAATAATATCATTCTTCCATTCATCTAATGTGAGTATTTGTATTTTGTCTCTTTCTATTTCTGCAAAATTGACAATCTCTTCTCAGGTGTCCCGGGGTACCACACGCATAACATTCGACTACCTTTCTATGCATCTGTGGGCACTGACTTCTTACATGTCCTTGTCTTTCACATGTAAAACATGTAACTGCCTTCTTCGTTATGCAATCTCTACTCAAATGTCCTACTTTGTGACATGTCCAACATTCTTTCTTAGTTCTGTTCGGTTTTTCTTCTTGATACTCTCTCGGCTCGCTATTATATCTTGGTGATACAATATTTCTTGCTTGATTTGTTACCGCGTCTCTGTAACTTCTTGTTATATTCTGTTCTGGCCTTCTTTCTCTCACTGCATAGATCTCTTCTGTAACTATACGAGATTCGTGTAACTTCTTGATTTTTTCTTCACTTCTGTTATTCCTTTGGTGTCACTTAGACACAATTCTCGTTTTAAAGTCTTCTCGGCTGCACAATGTACCAGCAGATATTTCCTTGTTTAACTCATGCCCCAATATTTTATCGACTAACTCGTCTATGATAGTAAAATATTTATCGGGCTCCTCACTCGTCTGTCTATAAGACATTGCAGATTGTAAATCCTCTGCCAAACTTGTTTTCTTGACAAATGCCTTCATTAATCTTTCCTTATAACATTTGATATTTTGGTCAACTCCTGTATATATATATATATATATATATATATATATATATATATATATATATATATATATATATATATATATATATATATATATATATATATATATATATATATATATATATATATATATATATATATATATATATATATCTGATCTGTTTATCGATCAGTAATTCGATCAGCACTTCTTGTCTTAAAGTAGGCATTTGTACCACTTTAAAATATTTATCGCATTCTTTAATGAATGCTTCAACATCATCTCCTCTAATAAAAAGCTTGTCTAATTTTTTAATTGTTCAATTTAAAAATGTTTTTAAAAGTTATTTTAAATAGTTAATTATATAAAATTATCTTAATAAATCATTGAAATATTTAATTCTCAGCTGAAAAAACCTCACACTGGGGATCAAACATTCAACTTCCATTATTGAGTACAATTTTCGTTTTTTTATAAATACTTATTAATATTAAATTATTTCAATAAGAGTATCCCAAAGAGTAGGAAGGATATCGGCATGGTTGAATAAATTGTTTCAAATTCATTTATAAATGTCGAAAAAATCATAAAAAGTATTTGATATTAAATGGAAATGCCATGTTAATTCGATTTTAAAGATGGTTATGAGATAATTTACCAATTATTTTTCATTTTCCAATTACAAAATTATTAACGCTAGTTTTTAAAAAATCTATAGGAAATTCAAATCATATTTTAAAATATTTTAAAGTTTAAATCACAGTTTAACCAAAGTTCAATAAAAAAACTTAAATAATATACAGTCTACCCTGTCAATAGTGGGCATTTATTGTATTTTTTAGTTTTTATCTGTTAACATGACCCTGTTAATAATGGACACCTTTAATTTTTCAATAATGGACATTAAAATATATATGAATAAAATTTAATTTTCATTTGTATTATTGTTTATACTCATTAATTTTTAAAATTGACCCATATTTATAATGAATCGAGAATTTTAAAATAAGAAACATCAGACGAACAAAAGAAAAAGATTCAACAAAAGAGAGAACTTATAGCTTATGCAGAATCACACCCAGATAAAACTCAGACACAATTATCTTAACATTTTAAACTTCCATTAAACCGTTTAAACTTGATAATGTTACAACAAGATTCAATAAAGAATAATGAAGAAAGAATATGATCAAAACGGTTACGACTCAATTCAAAACGATGGTATTTGATAAAAAATTATATGAATGGTTTTGCATGAAAAGACGAAGATTTATTACAATCCAGAATATAAATATACAGGAGATGGCATTAGAACTTTCCAAGCGTTTCGACGTAAATAATTTTAAAGCTTCAAATGGTTGGATCCAAAGTTTTAAAAAACGTCACAATATAACTAGTAATTTAATACCTAGCGAAGCTGGATTAGTAAATGATAATGACATCAATTCAGAACAATATATGAAAGTAAACTTAAGCAATATAAACCTACCGATATTTACAACTGCGACGAAACTGGATTATTCTTTAAATGTACACCGTCGAGAACATTGGTGATGAAAGAAGATCATGCAAGCGGGAAATTCTCAAAAGAGCGAATAACATTATAGGGAAGTCGAGGAATCCAAGAGGTTTTAAAAATTTGAAGATATCATAAGAATGGAATTGACATGCATGGATGTCGTAGGAGATTTTTTTTAATGGCTAAGGAAATTAGATAATGATATGAAAAGGTCGGGTAGGAAAATATTATTAACACTTGATAATGCCCAGTCCATTTATCCGTTAATGATTTAAGTAATATTGAGCTTCTGTTCTTTCCACCAAATTACACTTCAAAAGTTTCATCACTTGATCAAGGAATAATTAAATCCTTTGAAGGACTAGAGAAAAAAAATGAATCGAAAGGTTTTGGTTTTGAACTAGATAATAATCAAAACTTTATTTATACTCATAATACCTTTGTCAAAAATGTTCTTGCAGAAGAAATAGAAGGATCTCTATATCTATTTACAAAAAGACAGAAAAAAATAAAAACAGAAGAAATTAAGAAAACATCACCTCATTTCTAAATATGTTTGAAATGGAAGAAGGGTATTTATTAAAACGATATTTCGATCAAGAAATTTTGTTCCAGATTTAATCGAGGGAGGATTTTGGAAAAGAATCAAATACAGTGGAAATATACTCTCGAATATTGATCGAGATGTTTTATTTAAAGGAATCCAAACCATGGAAGATTAAATATCTTTTAAGTACAAGACAAACCAGGAGAGTGTACTGAAGATTTCAGTAGAAGAGTAAAACGAACCACAGAAGATTTAAAAGAAGATAAAATAAAAATTGAATTGTTGATTTTTAGAGGTGTTTGAAATAACATTATGAGTAATTTTAAAATAATGAAACCAATTAATGAGAGGATGATTCGAAATTGATCATCAGAGCCGACAACAATGGAGATTCAAAGACTCAAAGAGAAGCTACGAGAATTAAAGGAATTGATAACAAATCTCAGAAAATGACAATCAGTTCCTAGAAGGATAGATGGATCAAAAAATTAGATTTTAAGACAAAGTACGATTTGTTATAACAGTGGTCATTCGAATCATATTGCATGGTTTATCGACATTGTTTGATTTTCCTTCGTTTCTAAATTTTTTTTCGGTAATTGCTTGTTTTGCCCAACCTAGACGATTATGTGACTCACAAACTTTCAAGATTTTTTTTCAAGCTTTTTTGTGGTAATTTTCAAATTTTCTAAACACTAAGCTTAACTCTTACTCGTTGTTACTTATTCAATATCAACAATTGAGATTAAAAAGTCGTGAAAATTAGACAGAATTCCACTGAAAACCCCATTAATAATGAAATCAGAAGATGTCATAATTAGACTAATATTCTAAACTCATTCTCACTAAATAAAAAAATTATAATAATTTCGAAATTTAATTTTCAAATATTTCAATTCCTAAAATCTTCAAATATTTAAAAGTACTTTTTAATAATTAAAAGTACATAACTCCCCTCTTTAAAGCTCGTGCCAATTTCTTTAACCATTCAAATCTTCGAGTCTGGCGATCAACTTGGTTTGGTGAAATAAATTTGTTAATCCTATATGGGGCTTCGTATTGCATCCAATCCTTTTTTCTATTTTGTGGTTCTTTTCTTACTAAAACCTCCACTACTATCAACAAACCGCTACTTTTTTTGCATTAATTCATATTCTTCATTCATTCATATTTATCTTAATTCATATTCAATCGTTGCTCTTGTTACATTGCGTTTCACTTTTTCTTAAGATTCTGGTGTTTTTTGTAGAATGTAAAATGATTTTGTGTCGCGTTTATTGTAAACTCTATCTCCTATAGTAATTCCATTTGGCGTTCTTCGTCATTTTTCAAGCGAATGTTGCTATAATAAACTATCTAATCGTTACCATCACATTTTCCACCAATCCGAAACTGAATTCTTGTTTGATACCTAATTTCAATAAATTATTTTAATAATTAAAAATACATTGTAAGGATTAATTGTATGGATTATTGTAATATCTAAAATCAACTATTATTAAATTAAATAATCAAATATATTCGGCTAATATAGTAATAAATAGTATATAAATCAATTCAGCAATGTTTAAGAAAATACCCAAAAAAATAACAACTGACAGATTTTTAAATAATTATTGAATTTTTCGTTAATTAAAGATCATTTTGGTTATTTTTGGTACAGAAGTTGAGCAATTATGCAATTATTGAGTTGTAATTATTATTCAAATGAAATGAAATACTCACCTGGAAAATGATAAATTTTGATAATTTACTCTTTTTTAGTTTCTTAATGAGATCGGAATTATCATGAACATCTGAGAGGATGTAATACCAATTAAACTCGACTTCCATTATTGAACTTTGACGTTTAGTTAGTATTTTAATGATGTTAGCCAAATAAATGCCTTTAGAATATGATAAAAGTTGCACATTGTCACCGACAGTGACACAGAGATTATCAACATTTCTAACAAATTGCCATGCTTCAGTAGTGATGCTTTGATTTGTTGACTGATTCTAAAGATAGAAAATTTTCAATTAAAACTTTGAAATTACCGCACAAAACGGTTCAATATTATATTACTTTTCTACACAGCTTCCAATGGACAGTCAATTTACGCTTTTTGTTTGGTTTTATACTTTTTTTACTAAGATTTTGCCCAGTAACTTCTACAAAATAACGACAGTGAAAAATGTAATGTAAAATTAAATTGATTTTCATACAAAAAAAATTCAAAATTACCTTTTTTATTTGGATCAACGATGACTGATTTAGAAAGTTTTGCATAGCTTTGATGTCTTATCCTAATCTTCCGATCCGACGTATAAAAATTTGTAACGGTTAAATTTGAAGTTGTAATTAATTCGTGAAGGTTAGGAAAATTTTCTGGTAGTAATCGAACTTTTTCTAATTCAATTTCTTTGTGATCTCCATCATCAAAATCAATAGGAAGAGTATTAGGATTTGAATAATAATCTAAACATATAAAAAAAGTAACATTTAACTTGATAGATATTTTATTCAAAAGAAATAAAGTCCCTCTCGAATATAAAATAACATTAAATGATATATTTATAAAAAATATGATGATAATAGACATGTCTGATTTTAAAATTTTATTAAAAATTTCAATAATTGTTGGGAACGTGTAATTTGTGAAGCTTTGTTGATAAAATCACTGAATCTGAAAATTAATATGCTCGATTTAAATACTTGTATTTTGAATGTTTTTAAATAGTTTGGGCTGTAAATTTTAAGTATGTGAATTATTGTTTTTTCAAATATATTAAATTATTAAGATAAATAATTTTTAAATAATTAAAATATTTAAAAATTTTTATATAAATTTATAATAAATTGAAAATGATAAAACATATTTTTGAATGGTGTTTTCTTATAATAATAAAAATAAAATTAATTCTAAGGTAAAGATCAATAAAATGATTCTATTATAATCGAGTAAAATCAGATGCCGGTTTATAGTATTGCAAAGAAGCGTCGAGTTTATTAACTCAATTATTAAAAAGATTGGATGATATTTACTTTTTATTATTTTGACTAATATACGATGTCAAACATATGATTGACCTTGACATCACATGTTGACATATTTATAAAAATTCTTATGCAAATATAATTTGCGAATATGATCTAATCGTGTTGAAATATCCTCGCATATTTATTAGTAATTTGAATAAATCAGTTGTTGATTTACACTTTATCTTTTACATTTTGATATTTGAAGGGCAACCAATCAAAAATAAAAGAAATAACTGTACATATTTAACCACTTAACGAGAATCGACGTAAATTTACGTCAAAAAAATGTGGTTGAAATAGAATTTGTGACGTAATTTTACGCACTTTATACCATTGAGTCTATTGGGAATACCGTAACTCTGCGTCTATAATATTTACGTCTATTCTCTGATGATTTTAAAAAAAAATTAAATATGTTATAATTTTTCAAATAAACATATGTTTTTTTCATTTTTGGAAATATTCCATCTATATGCATCATAATCTATCAGAAAATGCAATATAAAAATTATAGTTTTTTTACCACAAATTTTCATTTTTAAAGAGTTAAGTGGTTAAGCCAGATTCAAAGATAAACTGTGAATGTTTTATCAACAGGTTATAAATTTTAATTAATTTTTAAAACCAGTTAAATCTATTAAAAACAAATAGTATTTTACCGAAATGAATTTAAATACAAAATGATAAAAACAATAATCATTTTTAAATTGATAGGAACTTATAAATCAAAAATTAAAAAAATATGTAGATGTGAACCAAGTCAAATATCGCCACTGTAGGAATTAGTATTACTTTTTACAAAATACTATAATAAATGAATTAATACTCAAAAATGTATAATTATTTACATCAAAACCACACGAACCGATTGGTAAAAACTTAGCCCTGATAAATTGCAACTTTTAACCAGCATTAAAAATAAGGCTTCAACAAGAAAATTATTATACCTACCGAAATTTTTTATAATTTAGAAAATAATATGTCGTTATACAATAAAAATCAACATAGAAAGAAATACATTTTAATTAATTATTACTTTATTAGTACGTAAAGAAATACATACATAAAAATAAACAGCATGTTATATAAAAATATATTCATAAGTAAAAATTTATTATGGAATTACTATCATGCCCACCGAACTAATTATTATTGTTACCACCGCATCAGATGGTATAATATTTATATAGCCACAACTGTCAATATTACGCCATATTTTAAAAAAACATTTTTTATAATTGTAATGAATAATTATATTTGTATTTTTGAAATACATTCTTCCTTTAAAAACCGTATTAATGAAAAATTCCAAATATGGTGTAGAAGCGAGAATACTCCCTTTATAAATTCTACAATTAGGAATTATTATAAAATGTGTTTCTATTATATTTGATTTTGAATTTCATTAAATAAATATTTTTAGCAACTATCATGTTTGTACAAGAAATAATATTAATAAATATGCATATTACCATATATTTTACAAATTCAGATAGATTTTTGATGATCAAAAGGTAATTTTCAATATCGTCACTGTCTTAAAAACTAATAATTGTTAATTATTTTAAAGCTTCAAATTCTTAACTCTTGTGCTGATCTTAGCCAATCTATAAAGATTTCAAAATCCCAAATACCTTTTGTTTTGATTTCAAATAAATTTGGAAATTTGACAATACAGTAATACCTTGTACAGCGCTCTATATGCATTCCTGGAAATTGAGCGTAATAGAAAACAGTGCTATAGGAGGCAAGAAACTAAACTTTACGGGTTACGTTACTTCTGTGTTAAATAAATACAATTTTTTTATTTTTTATTATTTTTAATTCATTTTTAATCAATAAATTGAAGGTGAATACATTTAATTCAGTTCAATATAAACTTCAAAATAAAAATATTCGATACTTCTTCAATAAATAAGTTTTCATTATGTAAATTAAATACATATGTATGTATCAAAAACATAAAATAATAACATGATGAAATTCAAAATAGAAAAACTGAATTCTACATTAAATTCTACATATTCCATAAGAAAAACTGGTCTAATTTAAACTGTTGCCGATTCGATTGTTTCTCTTTTAAAATTTCAGAGCAAGACTTTTTGAAACACCTTTCTTAATAAAACCAGCTCGTTCAGAATCAGGGTCATTGTCAGTTAGAACATTTAAAGCTTTGGAAATTATTTCTAAATTTTCTTGTAAAATTTTTTTTGACAATTTCTTTGGCGGCTCTACATTTTCATCCTCTTTACTTTCGTGATTTTGGTATGATTCGTCTCCGATTTTGATTAAATCTTCATTGGAAAGGCCTGCATCATGCAAATTGATTATCTCTTCTACGTCTACGTTCATTAGATCGTCGAACCCCACATCATGTGCAATTTTCACTGTTTCCACGATAATGGAGTGTAAGTTATCTGGCACAGAATTTTCATTTTCTTTAAGAAGAATTTTATTCCAAACACCTCGCATGGAATCATTTGTAGCTTAAATTCCAGGAGTCTCTAATAGTTTCAATCGCCATCATGATATTGAAACTTTTCCAAAATTTCAATATTGTTTTCTTTTATACATCAATTGCATGTAAAAGTTGCTTGAATGTACGCCGAAGGTAAGGTAGGCTTTAAAATTTGCTATAACTCCTTGTTCATCGGTTGAATCAAAGAAGTCGTATTCGGAGGTAAAAAAATAACTTCCACAGGTATGGTTTTTGAAAGCTTTCTTTCCGTCCCGACATTATTTAGTTATTTACAAAAATAAATAGGAACATTTCAACAAGAAACACTGATTAACTGTTTAATATTTGTTTCTAAAAAAATTCAAATGATTTATGCGAATTCCCAAAATATAAACAAAAATGTATGGAAATTTGAAATAAAATACACAGAAATCAATTTTACTATATATGTATTAAAAAATAATATTATTTTTAATGATTTGTCAAATAACAATGTCAAAATTTTTTTTTTGAGCGTTATAACGAAACAGCGTTGTAAGAGGTATTACTGTATAAATAAAAATGGCAAAACAACAGATTTTCTGCATACAGTTTCAAATTAAGTGATCCACTCATTTACAATACAACACAAGAAAAAACGGCTTTTAATTAAAATTTACAAAAATGACAAAATCGAAATTGTTGCCCCAAAATTAACAAAATACAAATAAAATTATTTTCGAAAAAAAATTTCATCAAATTATTGAAATGCATTGTCAATTAATATAATTTCAACTTTATATAACATATTTTTCGCCACACATACATAGCAAATTAAATCACCAAATTTCATATTAAAATGTGTACACATTAAAATAAAATACACAGAAATCAATTTTACTATATATGTATTAAAAAATAATATTATTTTTAATGATTTGTTCATGTCAAAAATTTTTTTTTGAGCGTTATAATGAAACAGCTCAAAAATATGCTCAAATTTGAAAATGTAAACGTTTGCTATTTAAAATTGTCATTTATTTTGACTGGACGAAATAATATGGAAAATTATAATTTGGCAGATTTAAAAATTTAGCAGAAAGTTGATTGAGTGTTTTTACGATGACTAGCGAAAATTCAATAATTAATTAGAAACTGTACGAAAAAAAATTTAATTTTTATAAAATAATCAAAAAATATACTAAATTATTAACAATTAGTGAAATTATTTTCAAGACCTCAGCATAATAGTAGATGAATCATGCAAAAATTAATAATAAATGAGTTCCAAATGAAAAACATTACAATAATACTTTAATTACAAATTTACATTAACCAAATTTGAGTTTAATTTTCAAACCACAACAAATAAAATGGATGATAAAAATACTGCATCTCGATTTATCAAAAAGCTTGTCATTAAATGAATAAATAAATGTTTGGTAAACTTATTCGATCCAAATCAAATATGCTAATCACTAAAACCTCGTCATCGACTTAAATTATTGTTTAAATTGTTCTACAAAGATATTTTAAACAAAGGAGATTTTTAGCAAGAATGTCAGATTTAAATAAAGGCTAGAACGGAACTCCATCAAATATTGCTGCTTTTTCTTTATGGTGGAGTTTTTTATTATAAATAGCTAAATTGAGATGAAACCATTAACTGCTATTGTGTTCAAATTAGTGTATTAAAATTTACAAAAAAATTTATTAAAACAATTGAAAAGAATAAGTTTACCAAAATGATGACTTGTTAATTAAATGTTCATCTTGCATATTATAACAATTTTCTGATAACAAAATATTTGATAGGACTTTGAAATAACAACTCACATTTTTCTTATAATTTTACTAGATTCCAAATTCGTTTTAACTCATTTTTTCTTATGGTTTTTGTTAATTAATTTATAGACTTAGATTGTTTATGAAAATACTAAACCAAATAATAAGAAATAACGAAACAACAATATTTTAATTTCATAAGCATATTGGGGAATATTTAAACGCAAAATTTAATGGATTTTTTACTTTTTAATAATCCAGTAAAATATCTGAGTCACTGTTTCATTTGATTAAAAATTGAAAAACAAAGATATTTCCTAAAGTTCACAAAAAATCATTTCAAGGAGTTGTATTTTTGATATAATAATTTTACTAGAAATTTTCAATAAACTATTATAACTTATAGTACATTATATATTTAAACTTACAACTACTTGAGATTATTTAGTATAAAAATTTTGTCAGACAATGAAAGATAAATAAATTTTAAGTCATACTGACGAACACATTTTTGTTAATTTAAATGTTAAAAAGGTCCAACGCTACGCTAAATTTCTAAGTCACATTGAAAAGTATATATTTTATCTATTTAAACTTCAATCAATTTTTCATTCAAAAATTTAAAAATTACTAAGACAATTTTTTTAAATTGAATAATTTCAAGTTAAATTAATATAGGAAAACTTTTTAATATAATATAAAATTGAATTATATTTAAGAAAATTAATTTAAATTTAAAATAAGATTAAAATCTTTAAAAAATAATAAAGATTTTTCAGAAAAATTTATTTTCAAATATCAAAACAATGTAACAACTAAAAAAATAATAGTTTAAAAAACAAATGTGGCATAATAAATATCCATATAAATTATTTACCGTAAAATCGAGTGTATAAGCCGAGGTTTATACAAATAAAAATGTACAATTAATTTCAAAAAAGTGAAAATGCGGCTTATCTAAATAAAAAAAATGGATTTTTGAAAAACTTGTCAAAATTAAACAATTTAATAATATATCATTAAACCAATATATTTTTTTAATTCAAAACCATCAAATTCTTCACAATAATCGGTATTGCTAGATTCTGTAATTATTTCATCGGGCATTTATACTTTTTTTAATTCAGTAATTCCAAGTTCTGTGTTACGAATAATACGCGATCGATTAAACTTTCCTACTATGCAATTTGAAGTTACTTCATACCACGATTCTTTAATCCAATTACAAATTTCTGAATAAGAAGCTCTCTTCAGTGCTCCCTTGTTAATGAATGAGTGCGTACCGGTTGACATCCAATTTATCCATTTTTCACGCAGTTTGGATTTAAAAGATTGATTAACAGATATATCAAGTGGCTGTAAAATTTTAGTCAATCCTCCAGGTATTACAGCCATCCTTGAACATGAGTTGATAGCTTTTTTAACATCTTCTGTCAAATGAGCACGTGCTTTATCTAGAATAAGCAATGAAGCCGGAGGAAAAAATGAATCTGGTCGCTTTTTCCAAATTTCAGCAATCCATTCTTTCATTAATTCACCATTCACACACCCCTTGGGATTCACTTTTAATATTACACCTGCTGGAAATACCTCTTTAATAAAAGATTTTCTTTTAAAAATAACATGGCTGGAAGCTTTCCGCCATCAGCAGTTACACACAGAATAACTGTAAAATTTGTTTTCTCATTTCCAGTTGTAACGATTCTTATATTTTTTGAACCTTTTTCATCCATAGTTTGATTACCTGGCATGTCAAAACTAACTGGAACCTCGTCCATATTCCCCAAATACATTGTCTTTACACCCTTATTATTTTCTTCGCAATATTTTAAAACCTCAGCTGCTTTTAATTCCCAATTATTTGGTAAATTTTGACCAACAGATGTTCTTTTTCTCATTGATAGATTGTTTCTTTACATTAAATTATTACACCAACTAGTTCCAGCTTTGAATTCAGATGAGTTTTCTTTGTCTAAATTTGCAGCAAAAACCGAAATCTTTATTACGAACTACTGTTTGTGAAAATTGTAAATCTTTTTCACGTTCGTTCAATATCCACATTTTTAACTCCGTTTCCTATTCGGGCAAACGTGATTTTTTCTTTCTTCTAGAAAGCGTACCAGGATTTTGAAACAATAAAAGTTCCTTGTCTTTTCTCCAGTTTCTGAGTTGCTTCTTATCAACACCGTATAGTCTAGATATGGGTCTTTTGCCATTTTCTCTGCATATAAAATGATTTCAAGTTTTTTCTTAGCAGGACATGATTTTCTTAATGTATGCATTCGTTAGATGGGTTTGTTGCTAAAACATTTATATAATTCCAAAATAATTAAAATTTAATCAATTTAAATAAAATATTTACATAAAAATTTATAATATATATATATATATATATATATATATATATATATATATATATATATATATGTTTTGGAAAAATTTTATGTCGATTCCATGGATAAGCTGCGGCTTATCAAAAAAATTGTCATGTTTATAAGAAATTTAGACTGCGGCTTATCTAGGGATGCGGCCAATACACGCGATATTACGGTAAAAATTTATTTTAGATAAATCTAAGAAAATTAATTTTTGGATTTCTTAAAAATTTGTCTTCTTTTATTAACGTGGTAATAATATATTTGAACAAATTATTTTTAAATAAATGGAAAATAATTATAAATGAGATGCATTTTCTTCAGTTAATTGATAGTTACATACACTGACATTACCATTATAACATAACGCAAAAGAAATTTAGCAATCTTAGAGATAAAAGTCTATTACATTATAAGTTCAAGAAGTCTCTCCTTATATATATATATATATATATATATATATATATATATATATATATATATATATATATATATATATATATATATATATATATATATATATATATATATATATATATATATATATATATATATATATATATATATATATATATATATATATATATATATATATATATATCATGCCCCCACATCCTAAAGTGGACAGGATTTTCGGTGGGCCCCAAACTATATACCGCTTGATGCTCTACAGGAATTAGGATAAAATAGGGCGGATTAATTGATGGCAAGTAACATTAAAAAAAACAGACTATGGTAAAAACTTATAATAATATCAAAAATTATCTCAAATTAGACAATATTTTCTAGCTTTTGCCAATGCAAATTTTTCAATGATATCATTAAAATCAACTTTCTTTGCTAAATCATTTTCGATACTTAAAATTGCTAGATGATTGAGTCGATCTTGACTAATTGTGCTTCTTTGCCATGTTTTTAATGAATTTGCCAGCCGAATGATTTTTTTTTGCCTGCTGAATGATCTTTCAGCTGAAGAAACCGTAACTGGTACGGTACAAAACAGTTTAATGGCGAGGCAGATATTAGCAAATATACATTGCAGTTTTTTGTTATAAATTGCATTCAGAAGTTTAATTGGACTTCTTTCTGTTCCGAAAACTGTTTTGTGAATACTTTTAAGGTGAAGGATTTCGTGCAGTAAGTTTTTCACTCCACCTTGTTTCTGAAAGACTTTGAAGAGATAATGGTACATGTTTTTTCAGTACTTCCCACCATGCAGGACTGTGTACGAACAAAGAGTAGAAGCTTTCTATATTTCCAAAAAACGTTACAACGCCTGGATTGATTTTTGCAGCGTTGACTCCTACACAGTTCAATGAATGTGCCCCGCTGGGAGAGAACAATGCACAGTTGTTCATTTCTAAGATGCGGGACTTAACACCTTTTATTTCTCCAGGCATATTTGCGCCATCATCATAGCCTTGCGAACGGCAATCTTCAAGAGAAATATTGTTTTTTTCCAGGCTTGCAAGTATTTCTTTAATTATTTTTTCTCCAGTTTTTCCAGTAAAGTTCATGAACTCAATGAAACTTTTATTCACCTCAAATTGGCTTGAGTCCTCGTTTAGGGATATGTATCTTAGAATTAGGACGTTCTGTTCATTGTGAGAAATATCCGAAGTTGCATCTACTATTATTCCGTAGAAAATTGAGTCTCTTCTTTGGTCGAGTAAATTAAATTTATATCCAATAAGACACTTACTTCAAAATTTAAATGAAATCTAAGAAAAAGATAAGCCTGACTTTCGGGAAATATTTTATATTTCATTGTCTTACTTCTTTACTATATCAAGTACCTGAATATGCTCTCCTAAATGTTCAGTGTGATTAGTATTTGATTTATAAATTTTACAGCATTAAGTTCATTAGTCTCAACACAAAATTTCCTAACGTAATACGCAATTGTACTGTCATTAGTTTAGATTTTGAATCTTAGTTGATCTTTGCTGCATCATACATTAATTTCCTACAACACAGTGATTAAAGCATGTCTAGTCACAACAATATAACAACATAACATTTTCTTTTCATCAATTTTAAAATCGCTTTTACAGCAGCCAAAGATAATCGGATATAGACAATAGCTATAGTCGAAATTTCAATTATTATAATATTCTTTCAACTGATACTTAATGCACATAATCTCTGCTGGTTATATGATTGGGTGTTGAAGGGTATATACAAAAAGTATCCATGAATCATGGAATTTTTGTGACCCCCTTTTTTTCAAATCCTGCATACGACACTACACAAACTGCATATTATTTTCTACAAAATCAAAGTTTTTGTCAGTATTTGATGCAAAGTCTATTTCCTCTAATTTAGTTTCTCATATAATTGACATTAACTGTTAATACGATTAAATTACAAATGAAAATTAGAAAAAAAATTTCTTTTGATTTTTATAGTTATTGACAATAAATCCAAAATATAAGTACTTCTTAAATATATATTTCATCATTCACATTATGTATATTTGACATATTTGACACCAAGAAAAGAGATATGTTTGCAAATTGTGAAGGAAGAACGCCCAATTACTATCAAGGATATCTTGTAGAAGCTGAATGTGAGTACCGGTAATGTACATGCCATTCTGAATGAATCTGGTGTAAGAAATTGACATAAAGGTTCGTCAGAAGTTTGTTTCTCTGAGATGTGCGAAAATCAGAGGGAATTTTTCCTGATAAACCTTCTCATTTTTGATGACCAATTCATCAGAAAAATCATATTATGTTTCTGAGACAAAGCCTGAGTTCAGCAAATGAAAATTCTACGGAGAAACGAGTTTAAAGAAGATGAGATCTGCAACATCTCATTGAAAATCATTAATATTAACAATGTTTTGGATTCAAAGTGGCACAATCTGTACGGATTTCGGTGAAAAAGTTCTGCGAATTAATTTATTATACTACAGAACACATGCAGGCATAATCGCTGAAAGTCAAGTGTTCTCCCTCTATGACTCTTCTTAGACAACGTCCAAATCCCCAGAAAGACGAAATAATGGCAGTGATTAAGAATTGTATCATGAAAAATTAAATGCCAATTTTTCTCAAAAATGTCATTTTGAAACTCTTGCATCACCAGAGGAAATGTGACGACCATAAGGGGCTTTATACTGAAAAAAAACTTGTTCTTATGGTAAAATTTACAGTTCCTGATAGTTTCCTTTAGCACTCAATCCGGGTACTTATTGAACGCGAACCACGTAAGCTAAATTAAATTAAGTTCTTAATATAATAGAATTGACAAAATCTTTATTTCTGAAAGCTCTTGTTTATGACTTATTTCCACCCTGTGTAATATAATATAAGAGTTAGAGAAAAGAAATCGGATACATTAAGCATAGCCAAATTTATATTTGTTATCTATTAAATAAATATACAAGATTTAATATTCATTTATTGAAATTTAAAACTAAATCTGTTTTTTCTTCATATTAAAACAAATTGATTGTGAGAAAATAATCTAAATAATAAATGGTAATATTGACAATAAATAATCCAATACACTTATCAATATAATGATTTAATATAAAATTAATTGATATTTAATTTAATTTATTTCTTTACAATATTTTGTCAATTTTCATTGGAATTCTAATTAAAAATCTTAATAATCTTACTAATTTTACTGCGAGATATTGTTCCAGGATATAAATTAAGAGGTAACTGAACACTCCAATTAGCGCAAACTCGAGCTCCATGAGTTAATTGATGAATTGAAGTAGGAACTACTTCCCTGACGCCTTGTTCCAGTAATTGCCACTCTGATATGACAATATCTTGACATTTTCTATCTCCATCTAATTTTACTTGCCATAATTTTTGGTTATTATCTTAAAGGGAATAAACAAAAATTCCACATTACCAATCAAATGCCCAACAACTTACCTTCGTTGTTGGCTAATTGAATAATGCCAGCTCTAAGATAGTTTTGTTGGACAATTAAAACCCGAATACCTTCTGATATGTCATTGGAATCTAACTCAGCCTTTCTTAAATCTGGGGTAGGGGGACTTCGATTAATTGGATATTCTGAGTCCGTGGATACGACATGATCATCTGTACAACTTCTAGTTTCATTGAAAAAGTTCTCATTGTCACGGTAATTTTCTGACTACAAATAACCGATGACTATATGGAACATGTATTTCAAATTACTTCATAAGTTAATTGAGGAATACTTTCTGGTTCATTGTAGCTTTTGGAAAGTACTAAATATATATTAACGATTTTAAAAATTTTAAAAATACCCATTTCAGTTACAGTTATTTTGTATTTAATATTAATTATAAACTATACCAATATATAATGAATAATAAATTATAATTTATGCATGACAAACAAAATAAATTATTTAAATAGTACACAGTTGATTCTGATTGACACTGTAATTAAATGTTCAGATTTCAGTGACTCTGTCAAAAATAATATTCTTATGTTTGACAAATTATTTCGATATTATTTTCATATCGGATTATTATTTTATAAACATTTTAAAACAAGTTTGAATTGTAGATAATATGTTTCGAAAGAGTAGATAAAGTTAAAAAATAGTTCCAGGGATAATTTTGTCTTATGAATAGTGATAATTATAAAAAGCTCTTAATTTTAATTGAAACGGATAATTTTAAATTCAGCATTCTTTTATCAATTTATGTTAAAAAAACAAATTCAGATCGTCATTTTAAAAATACAGTGATATATCGTACAACGAAAGTGTTATAGGAGCCAAGAAATATATTGAAATTTATGAGTAACGTTACTTTTTGGCTAATACCATTTTTTTACATTTTTTAGTGTTTATTATACATTTTTCATTGATAAATTGTACGTAAATTTAATTCAGTTCAATATGTATTATAGTGATTTCATACCGGGATCCCGGACGATTTTTTAATACCGTAATACCGGTACTACGGTGTAAGAAAAGTTCTAATTTTTTAATCGATAAAGATTATTTTATTCTATTGAATTATTAATCATTAATATTTTTTTATGATGAAATCTTTCAGCAATTTTCATTAGAACTGATTTTATGCAAATCATTACACCATAATTATTATGATATGTATTTGATTTGCTAAAGGTAAATATATTAAAATTTTTATTCTTAGAATTTCACACTAATTATACAATTTTCATTTTATATCCCCCATAGAAAATATGGAAGAAAGAGCAATTTATGAAGAAGTCTAAGGCCAGTGCAGTTCAGTGTGGCTACATTTTCTGAGAGAGAAAAATGAAAAGTCAGCAAAATGTAAAATTGAGAGATGTGGTACTATTATCAAGACTTTAGGAGTATCGACAAGTGGTTTTACATACACGTTTGAAAACAAAACATAAAATTAACAGAAAGAAAACACCCAGCTCTGAGGAAAATGTTGAACAACCGCCAACAGTAATTAAAGATCATAAGATCACGGACTATATGATTGACAAAAAAATAAAACGATGGAAGAAGTGTTTGCAAAAAATTAGCTGCAACAGATGGATTTTCATATAAAGTTATTGTCACATCTGAAGAAATTCGAAAGGGATTTATGGCAAGATGATTTAAAAACATTCCGAAACATCCAGGAACTATTAAAAATATGATCAAAGACTATTCTAATTCGAATTGGGAAAAATATCAAAGGAAATACTTGAGTTGAAGTCAAATGAGAAGAAGTTTAGCATCTGCTTCGATGAGTACACTTCTATAAAGAACAGAAGATATCTCAACATTATTTTATTCAGAAGCCAAAAGTTTTGGAATATTGGTCTGGTTCGAATAAAAGGAAATTTGCCGACAGATAAATGTTTGGATCTTGTTACCACACGTCTTGCAGATTTTGGATTAAGTTTAAATCATGATATAGTATCAATCACTACTGATGGAGCTGCTGTAATGAAGAGACTTGGTACCCTAGTACCGTGCTATCAACACTTGTGCCTAGACCACGGTATACAATGAGCTGTTATTGACATTTTATATAAGAAAAGAACTTAGGATAGCTGCGATCCTACAGATTATGAAGCAGAAGTTTCTGATAGCGAGGATGAAGAAAATAACGACAATGATGAAGATAATTCATATATTATTGATAAAGAGCAAGAATTCCTACCAGAACTAACAGATATGAATAATTTCAACGGAACAATAAAAAAAGTAAGACGAATAATTAAGATATTTAGGCGATCTCCAACAAAAAATGATATTTTACAACAATATTACAACATGTACAGTACATACAATAAATAATTTATTTTGCTAATTAAAATTAAAAAAATATTTGCTTATTATTGCGAAAAAACCCATCAAACGTAGAATACTGCTGATTCGATCGTTTGTCCTTTAATGGTTCAGTGTACGGAGTAAGATTATTTGCAATACCTCTATGTAGAAACTATTTCAACAAGGAACAATAATCAACTGTTTAATTCTTTGTTTGTACAAATCAATCCTCAAAATATATTGATTTGTGTGAATCCCCAAAATATTAACAAAGACGGACGACAAAATAAACACAAAAATCCAATTTTTTTGCTATTCCCTTTTATGATTTTTTAATCATTTTTTGGTTTTAAAAAAGAGCGTTTCAACTCAACTATTATCATAATTATTGATAATGATCAAAATCAATTGAAAAAGTCTGCCGAAAATTCATGGATATAAAAAACATCGATATCTTTACTGATTCAGTCAATAAATACAATGTCAATTGAAAATGAAAAGAAATCAGAGGTAAAAATCAAAAGAAGTTCTTATAATATTCAAAATTCATTTATAAAGAGAAAAATTTTGTTTGCATAATAAAATGAAATGTTTATGATTACATAAATATTAAATTAACTTATTTTATTACAAATTCTTTTAAATAAAGTTTTATTAATGTACAGAACAAATACATTTTTGTAATTCCGAAATTACCTAGGTATATAATAAAAACGTATTTATAATTTAATGATTATTACTTATCCAACATTACGTTTAAAAAATTGTATGTGAAATAAAATAAATATGTCAATAAGAAAGTTTATGTAAAACAAACTATAATAAATAAGGGCTTATCTAACGGCTGATTGTCATAATAATGAATCAAAGATCTTATTTTCTATGTTATATTATATTTCGCCATTTATTTAATTTCACAAAGCTCATAACTGAACAACAATATATCTTAATTTAACTTGAGATAATAATTAAAATAAAATAACATAAAAATTTTTTGTAAAAAAACTTTAATAGACGAATTTTTAATCTTAGAGTAAAGTAATAACAATAAATATATATGTGCAAAACGTCTCAAAAATTGTATAATTGTATTTGACTTATTTATTTAAACTGCAACCAAATTATGCCAAAAAAAGGAAATTTAACATTGTAAAATATATTTATTATTTTCAAAAAACTATTTTTAAATATAACAAAATGACTAAAAATTACTTATAATTTTATAATATTATTACAAAATCGTATCAATTTACAAACAAATTTCTAAATTTCATCAACTTACGACCGAAACCGGTTCTGACAGACCGGTTGTTAGTGTGACTACCACTTAAATTCTATAAATTTCCACAATTTTGATTGTTTAGATTCGGATTTTTGAACTCTTACTTATCTTTGAACTTTACTTATCTTTTTATCTTTTCATTTTATACAATTTATATAATACTATTTGTAAAACATACTAGACAGAAATGCAAAATACAAAACATTTCATAACAGCAGTAAGCATTATCAAAAAAATACATGTTTTAACTGCTCATGTTTTTTCCAGAGATTTTAAACTATTTCGAGAAATGATTAATGAATTTTCTAATCGACAATAAATGAATTTTGAAAATCGAAAGATATCGATATTTTTTTATATTTCAGCACAACCTTTTTCAAGTGATTTTGATCATTATCTATTAATTTTGAAAATATAGGAAATATTAACACAAAATACAGAATAAATTTATTTTTTCCTTAAATTTTCAAAATTAATAGATAATGATCAAAATTTTTTAGGGTTTGTAAACGTATTCGCATAAGTTAGAACACACATACCAATTTTCTTTAGCTTCTTTGTATTGATACTTTTTCAATTGTTTCATTGTTTAAATGCAATTTTATTTCTAGCTATACTTATATCCCTATAAAAATGAGCAATATAATTAAAAGACAAACTAGATATGTTTCTACAATACATAAGCTATCAGTGCCGGCCTTAGACAATTTTGAAATAATAGCGCTCTAGGCTGGTAATCAGTTTGGGTAATCGCAGTGCCGGCCGTAGACAATATTGTGCTATATAAAAAGTGATATTAGTAGCACGAACTACAACAAATAATTTTCATAATATAAAAAATATTTTTGAATTTTCATAATTTTGCTGTCCCTTGAAATAATGCCACTCTAGGCAGCCACATATGTGACCTATACTCAAAGCCGGCACTGTAAGCTATACATTCAATGAGGTACACCCTTACAAATTTTACCATATTTCACTTTGCAAAATGATGTTTTAAAAATAAATGAAAAAGTAATATTCCGCTGATACAAATGTTACTTGTCGGTAAAGGTGACAATATAATAAATTGTTTCATAATCAGTAAATAGCTAATTAATAAACAAAGATAACTAAACTCTTTCAAAAAAATATCAGCAAAAATAATCTTAGGAAATAATTTAGTTTTTTCCTCCAAATTTCAATGTTATATATTGATAAACTTAACAAAATTTACTAATAGTCAATTAAGACATCGAAATCAAGACAAACAGTTTAATTAAGCAGATTCAGAAAAAAATTTTATAATTAATATATTCTCATAAAAATAATTCATATAAATTAAAACAAAATTTTTAATTAACTGGACATTATTAAAAGTAAAACACTTAAAATTGAAAAGTAAGAGTCAATTTGCAAACCAAAAACTAAGAAAGTTCTGTACTAGTAGAAAGAAAATATCGACAATATTTAATGAAGAATTAAAATTTCTACCAATACACAAAGATAAAATGCCATTCTTTATACACACAAAACAATATTTCTATTAGTTTTAATATCAAAAAATCACTATGCTAATAAAGTGAAGAAAAATAATTACTTTGAACTATAAATACACTGTTATTTTATTTGAAAGTGCAACATTTCAAGTAAACTATTCCTGTTTCAATCATTAAATTAAAAAAAAAATTTCTGTCAGTCATATAGTTATATATGTGCAAATTACTACTATTTAAAAGTGGTTAGAATTAAGTAAAATAATTGTAATATTTCATATATAGTGGGACTAATGTTTGTTGCTGTTTTCAAAGAAAATTATTTTGATTTTATAATATTATAAACTATAAAACCACAATTATTTTTGGTCAAAATTTAAAAATAGCGAAAGGAGTCTAATGACAGACGTTGGAGAAAATACTTAATATGGTAAAATAAATCATATTTTCTCAAGGGAAATCCATGTCCCAATCCAAGGTTTACAAGAAGTAGAACTCGTTCACACGCCGACCTCGAAAACATGGTAAATGTCAACAAAATGGCACATATCTATAAAAATAAATACTACCAAAGAGATTTGATGACAGAGAAGATAGAATACCTTTTTAAATTCCTAGAGTTTTCATTATTTAATTTTTTAAAGGTTTTAAAAGATATTTTATATGTTTCAGATGATTTAACATTTTATATAAAAGAAGAAAAAATTGTAATTGTTTTCTATTTTTTAGGCTCTCTATATTAACTTCAATTGGTATGTTTGTATGAGTCACGCAAAACTTGCGGCGGCAAATTAATCCACTTCACATGATCGGATCGCACTGAAATCTGGCAGATAGATTTGTCGTCGAGAAAAATAAATTCTTTCAGAATTTCAGATCTATTGAAGATACCATAATTAACTTTTTTTGAAAATTTTAACTTATTATTAATTTTTTTTTAAATATTAATAAAATGTTCCTTTCAAAGTAATTTCTTAACTAGGTAATTTTGCGTAATATTAAATATTTCATAGCATTGAGCACGCATATTGAAATTTTAAATGTAAAAGAGTAAGATATAGAGAGTTTTAAAAACTATGTTTATACGGTTATTTTTTTTTAATTTAAATTTAAAATGCAGTATAATTTATAATAAATGTTTAAACAATATATTTATAAAGAAGAATATCAAAGTTGTTCAAATTAAAATCATTCAAAATCCAAATTATAAGGAATCCCAAAACAGTTGATGAAACTCTTTCTTTGCAATATCTTCTCTGCCATTGTATATGTGACCGTTCATAAACCGATCTCCTTATTTTCCCTTTAAAGGTTTTTTATAAAAAAATTGGCTTCAGAACAATACGATATATAAATTTTTGAGAATGGATAAAATTAGGAACTTTAAAATTTTTCAAACAATAAAATATAGAGCAGGCGCCTAAGAACTATTAGACCATTTAACAAATTAAATTAATTACAAATGTGGTGAACTGATTTATTTAAATATAATTTAAATGTAAATCATTTTTAATCAACACTTTCATTAAACATAATATTTAAACTAGAAAAAGAAATTTAAACGATAGAATGATTTATTATTCTGTTTTGTTATCACCGAGATTGAAAAAAACAGACAAGTCGTAAATTATTTCGGTAAAAATAACGCTTTTAAGGTTTCGTTCGAACTTGAAGAAATCGTAGAAATTTATACAGACAAGTAGAATATCATAAATATCATCAAAATTTATTTTTTAGTGTATGGAACTTGCAGCTAATAACTAATAGAAACTAAATGAGTAAGATTCAAACACAATTGTGAGGAAATAAACGTTGAACTAGTATTTCCTGTTACGATTTCCTATAGTAAAAAAATGAAATTTAATAAGTACAACTAATTTAAACTAAAAAATTTGGATAAATTTTATTTAACTACCGACTGTTCGCGTAAAACTCGCTTATGGTCAAATTATTTGAGAAATTCCGAAAAAAATAAAATTTCAAAATTAAATTAAACAAAAACAAACCTGTATAAAATCCAAAAGGAAGTACTTACAATTTATATCCTAGCTACATTAGCATAAAGTGATTTTTTAGGAAGTACTTGAGGCCTATTTGTTATCCTATTTTACATAAATTTTTCCAGATCATAAGAAAGTTGATTCTCTAAATTTTATCAAAAATCTATTAACACATTGGCCGCCAGTATATTTTTATCTCAACGACACAGGAAATTGTAAATTTTTAATAAATATTAGATTTTTCAAAGTTTTGCGATTAAATTTTCAATGAAAACTATTGCTGCTATATTAGGCTATTACATATACTATTATAAGAACATTTTTTTCAAATTTCACCACTGATTTCTTTTCCATTGACATTGTATTTATTTAAAAGCTTGAATATGAATCAGTAAATATATCGATGTTTTTGATATTCACGAATTTTCGGCACTGCTTTTTCAAGTGAATTTGAATGCGCGTACTATTCAAATATTTTCAACAAATTTGAAAAATCGGAAAAATGAGTAGTAGTCTGTCTACCTATATATCATTACAAACTACATTAAATGGCGTTCATGTTAGAAATCTATATAGATACAGATTCACATATTTGCTACAAATTTTAATTCCCCGGACATGTATAAACATATTAACCGATCCGATCTTATTTACTTTTTCAACAATAGCACGTCGCAAAAAGTTTAAACAGTGAAAAAGTATTGCGGTACTAATTTACTCCAAATGGTTTTCCGTGTAAAAAATTTCAGCCGATTTTAGTAAGGTAAAAATTGAGTACCGTAAAATTTTGGAATCAAGTACGGAATTTCCCCTTAAATTTTACTTTATCATACCCATGACTTCATATGAGAAATACATAAGAGAATTGCTTTCAAGAACAGAAGTTGAAATTTATGAATTTTTTAAATCAAAAGGAATTATGAAAAATACGATCAAATGTCTTTATTGTGAAAATAATATGAATATTGTTGTGTGCAATAAAATCAAAGACTGAAAGGTTTTTAAATGTAATAACCATGCATGAATAAAATATCAAACAACAAATTTTGAATTAAAAAAAGATTTAACAGTTGTAAATTTTTTCATAAAAATTGCGAAACTGCTGTAAGTAATATTTTGTAAATAATCCTATTGTTCTCAGTGGTGAAGGAGTAGTCGTACAAATCGACGAAGGTTTATTCTGTCATAAACCAAAATACCACAGGGGGAGAGCTTTCGAAACGGAAATATGGGTTTTTGGGTTGGTTGACACAAGCAAAGGGATTTATGATAATTGCTCCAAATCGATCTGCTGAAAGCCTACTTCATATTATTCAAAATGTATGTCGCCCAGGAACTAAAATTTTTAGTGATCAATGGGCAGTGTATAACAACATTCAAAGTAGTCTTGGTTTTCAACATCATCGCTTAAATCGTTCTTTAAATTTTGTTGATCACGATAGATGTGTGCACACGCAGCACATAGAATCGTATTGGGGCAAACAGAAACAGCGTGGGAAGCTGATGAAAGGTATTAGAAAAGATCATTTGGAAGCTTATATTTGGGAATATTTATGGAAACAATATTGATGGTGATAAATTTGAAAAAATTTGACTTTAACTTGTGATTATTATTAAACTGTTTTTGTTTGGTTTTTTAAATTTTTTTAAAGGGGAAACTCCATACTTGATCCGAAGTATTGAAAGCATAATTAAAAAATTATATAATTTCCGAAAGTTTTAGTTTCATTTGTCAAGGATTATCGAATATATATATTAAAATTTTCAATGCACATTTTTATCTTCACATTTCTACACATGTTTTACAAAAAATAATTACAAATTATATTAGGAAACTTGAACATAGATTTTAAAAAATTCAGTTATATACACCGATACAAAAAATACCTATTAATTCATGTAAAAATTATGCTAAATGATAAAGTGCAAATTCAACAAGTAAAATGTAGACACGATAAATTTATTTGTCATATTTTGAAAAAAATAGAATTATAAATCCAGCACAGGAAAAATGATTCACTACTTAATAGGAAAAATTCACAATTGATTTATTAATATGCCAACTAAATAAAATTTTCAGAATTATGCATAACTAATTTAATATATTAAAATGTTAATTATTTTTTTGGCATTTATCGAAGTTTGTTTTTCATAATATACACACGCAATGAAAAAATCATAATTTATTGCAGATTTTTATTATATAAAATTTATAAATTACTAATAAAACTTGAGATTGACATACCAGACAAGAATAACCGATAAAGTATTTTTAATTTAAACTGTCTAGTAGACTAAACTTTTTAATTCAGTTGAAAAAACGTATTTTATCAGTGAAAAATAATAGACCATCTTTCATACGAATTTCCAACTTAGTGAATATTTCTTTGGGTACAATCACCTAACCTAGAGGTTCCGCTATTCTTCAGGGGTAACAGAGAACAATTTGTTAACCGAAGGCTGAATCCTGAGTCACGGCGCATCACGCACGCAGAATCCGCCGCGCTCGAAACAAATACTCGACATTTATAAACCTGTCCGAACTGAGAGCGGGCGTGCACACGATCCGGCGCATTATCACATTTGCCTCAACCTACCGTGCCGTATGGCAGTTTGAGATTCAAACAAGTTGTATACGTTCTGACTAACTGCTGGGCAATGACAACTTTGTAATTAATAAACATTAGAATTCGCTTGCGTGTTTTTATAACATTTTAAAATTGGGGTAAAATTTGATTTCCTAACAGGTTACAGGGGTAGCAGTATTATAAAGGTTAGGAACCACTGACCTAACCAATCCAGTTAAACTTTTTAAAAATTATTTTAAAAGCTTAATAATTTTTAGTTTGGAAATTATTTAGTTCACATTAGTTAATGAAAATGTAAAATAAAATGGTAATAAATGCAAAACAATCAGACAATTTGATGCAAAGAATTTATGTTGATTCAAGCTGAATTGAAAACCAAGTTGAAACTGGTCAAGTTCAAATGGTTGAATAACTTTTGTGAGAATATAATTAAAAAAATTTTTTTTTAATCTTAAATTGATATCATAATATGTCGACAAATATTATCAAAAAATTATAAAATCAGTGCAAATTTTACGCAAAAAAGCAAAATAATCTTTTGAAATTACAATATCAGAACTATATATATTTAATCAATAAAAAATATGCTCAAAACTCTGGAATTGGAACAATTTGTGGATCAACAAAATGCTTCCCTATATATCGAAAACGCATTACAAATGATAAAGCTCGCAGAGCTGCTGCTGATACTCATGCTCGACGTCAGATCACAGAACATGCAGTAAAGGTCAAGTTCAAATCAACAATTACGCTTGGATCATGGAGACTGCACCATCGCAATTGAATATACAAGAAACCCGAAATCACAAGAGTCGTATTCAATCAAATGTAATGTGCCACTCCTAAATTTGCAAATACCAGATACACTTTTTACAAAGATGGATATAACCTAGCATGTATTTTGAATACAAATGGTTAGTGGGCCATTTTTGGTAAGAAGAACTGGCGATGTGGGATGAACCAAACACACACACACACACACACATATATATATATATATATATATATATATATATATATATATATATATATATATATATATATATATATATATATATATATATATATATACCCAGGAATATTACTTTTAATATCACTTAAAGAGGAAGGTATTGGGCTTTGATTTTTAAGATTTGATGAGGGTTATTCTATATTGCAAATACTTTTATACAATTAGCAAATATCATCAAACTATGGAAATTGAATGGTGCTACATACGAAAAGTTTGCGAAAAAAATAGAAGAAAAGCGTTAAGCAATTAAATTATCGGACACTCTTCAGTGCCTTTTAGAGCAGTGCTTCTCAAACTTTTTTTGTGTGGCGGTGCCGTTATTTCTTCATAATACAAAATCATAAATTTTAATTAGTAATATTTATTAAAAAAGTAACAAATAAACAATATAAATAATATTATTAACGCCTGTTTGTGCTGTTGTAAATATTTTAACACATAAAAATAAAATAAAATTTACAAAAATGTTCTGCGGACCGGTCCGCGGACCACCACTTTGAGAAGCACTGTTCTAGAGAACAAGACGATCAGATCAATCAAATGCGGTATGTATATCTTTAGAGATAATTTCCTGTAAAAACATTAAAATAATCAGAATCAACACTCTGATAAATGGCCTGTCTCAATCATGACAAATTTGAGATATAAATTCTCATTAAATATGGAAATGACGACCTGTCTAATAATATTTATAGATATATGACCATTAAATCAATATCTCAGTAATTTGCAAATGAACCAATTGAAAATATTGAAAATTTAAAAGTAAAGTATTCATAAAAAAATGAAACAAGTAAACATAATATCTCACAATTCCTATTCAACCAAATATGCTAAATAATTTCTAACTACGATATGCAAATTCGGATAAAGAAAATTATAATTCAAAATTTGTCACATTTTTATAGTGAAATTTATATTTTTTTTGTGGACTTTATCAGTTTTGTGTTTCTTTTTTAATTTAAATTTTTAATTTAAATCAAGTATCTCAAACACGAGGAAATCAAAGAATTTTGGACAACCAAAGTATTGATAATTATCTAATTATTTAATATATGTTAATTTTTAATTCTATAAACTGTTGCCTAACACTAGATTTACGGACGGAGCCAATTTGAATCATTTAAAATTCTATTGTTACATATATATAATACTGATTTATTATTTTTTGAAAACATGTTGGTTTTTAGATACGTCATGAAATATAGGTAAATATTAATTACTCCCCTCTACCAACTCCCTCATTTCGCATATCGAATTAGATATACCTATTTTTACGGCTATTTTTACCCGTAAATCTAGTGTTAAGAATAGAGACTCCGTTAATGTAAAAAGCGGATATAAATAAGTAACTATCACTCTTACTTACTATCCATCATTTTTTTCATTGAACTCTGACGAGTAAATTAATGTAATTATAACTTCATATTTTTCAATTAAATCTATGAGATGCATTCCACATTTTTCTGTTGTCAGTGTAACTGTAATTTTTTCAAGGTCAGTGCTCATTTAAATTATTTTTAATTAATATAACATGAAATAGGAAATTAGAAATCATTAGAACTTTAGTAGCAAAAAATTATGATATTTTTTAAGTACAGAAACAAAATTTTATTTAAAATGTTTCAATAGGCCATTTTAATGATAAACATAACTACCATAGGTTCAAAATATATTAATGATCTATATTATAAAACATTTAAATTTAATTTGAATGTATAAGAATAATAAATAAATAAACTTTCGGAGCTTGGTTTTGTTTTAAATTAACTTCTGGAAATTACTCGAAAACTTAGGACACCCTCTAAGATTAATTTTTCAAAGCTATAACATACATTTTATTTGATTATATTCAAATTATCTAACGTGGCCTTGAAACCTCTATCTGCTTTCAATAAATGATTGCACGAATGCATTTTATTGGTTTAATTCTTTATTCTAACATTAATCAACAGAAATTGAAAAATATTGTAATTAATTTCAAAACGTGTATATAAATATCGAAGCAAGTTAAAAACCAGAATTAATTAATATTTCATAATTTGAGGATATTTGATTGACATTGTCAAATTAATAACAACAGCATTCAAGGCAATAATTATTATTAATTTTATTATAATAAAACAATTAAATCAAATAAAATAAGTAAGTAACTTTAGCAAGAAATCAACCATTACAAATAAGTTATAGACGTACAATAAAACTTAAAAAAGTTTTTAAACTAAATAATTAATTGGGTAGATAATTAAAACTTCTTAAGTCATTAAAGAAGTTAAATTGATGACACGCAATGTATTGTTTTAAATGATTTTTTAAGATTTTTATTATAATAATTATTATAAACATAAATTAAAACTCTGTAGTGAACCTGACGAAATAGGTCACATTTGTGATGTCCGAGTGGTGTTTTTTAATATTTATAGTATCGTATTTATGTTAATGTTATTATTTTTTTATTATCTTTATAGATAATTATGAATATATCAGACTTATTATTGTATATGCTAAGAAAAACATTATATTAATAAATAATAATTATTCATCAAATTGAAATCAAAAGAATAAACAATCTAATTATAATTGTAATTTGAGATCTATTTAAAAACGGAGTCCCCTGTACTGAATAAATGTGAAATTCTTGAAACATGTTACGAATTTGATAATTAAATTTAATCTCAAGTGATATTGTCAAATTTTTTATTTGTAACAGTAAAAAAAATTTACCAACTTCTAAAAATATGATTAGATTATCATATTTGCTTTCATATTCACATTTACCTGAATTATAATCTTTGACATAAATATCTATTTACGACAGAGTAAAGCTGAGTAAAAATATTAACAAAATGGTAAATTTGAACATTAAGATTATGAAAAAATGCTCAATGATTTGGATTTCAGAAATTGTTTATATACATAATTAACAATATATTACATATCATAGTTTTGTATCAATTCATGAACATTTCATAAATAAAACGGTTCATAAACTTCCCAACCTTTTTTGGATCGCGGTACACCAAGCATTTTAAAGAAATTACTAAGAAAACTTTATTTTTACATATTTTTTTAATGTGAAGTTTGAGAATTGAAGTAGGATCTATTATTTCGATTTAAATTCCCGTTAAGTCAAAGGCGATATGGCGTGATTTTCAAGTAATTAATTAAGTTATAAAATATATTCACAAGAGCTGCATGTGTAGTTTCAGAGTTCAAAAACCCTAGCAATTTCGAATATTTTTCAAAAATCTCGGGCACGATACTGTACCGCGACACACAGGTTAGAAAACATTGTTATAGGCGGTAGTTTATAAAATATAATTAAACTATTCAAAAAATTCGAATACATTCAGGATTAGAAAACGAGGGAAGGTTATAAAAATTGGTTTTATTCTACTATTCAAGTCCTGTCAATTCATGTAAAGCATCCGTTTTTTATGAGGAATTAGATTACAGTCTTCAAGATCCTATAGTTTCCTTTACACATGCTGAAGATTTGGTCTATTTGAAATTTCATTGCTCTACATTATGCCAATCATAAGTTTAAAATGTTAAGGGACAAACTCACAGAGACAAACTTACAATTTTATGTTATAATTTTTTGGAACAATTATATAAAATGATAAATAACTTTCATGATTACAAGATAACGCTAAATAAGAATTTGTAAGTTACTATATCCAATAAAGTATTATATTGGTTTAATAAATTTTAAAATAAGAACAATTTTTTGATAAAGAAATTGAATGTTGAATAAGAACTTTCACGAAAAAATACTTCCCATCACCAAACTCATTTTAACCCTTTCAATGCGATTTTTTATTTTAATAATTAATAGCAACATCTAGACTGACACAATTTTATAGAAAAGAAAAAAAACAGACAGTAAACAGCAACAAAGCAGACAGGTTTGGACTTGTTTATAAGCCTATAATCGTACAGTACTAAAATCCCAGATCCCAATACATTTTTAAGCCTTTAAATTATTTTAGTAATTATTAGAAATTCTCGGGGACAATACGTTCCTACAGTATTGAAAGGGTTAACGCAATTTTGGTTTATTATATCAAGTTTTTTTATACTCGGCATCAATAACTTGTCTTGCTTCCCTATATGCTTCTTAAACTTTTCTTCGAGTAAAGAAGTCCAATGCCGTTTAACATTGTATTCTTAGGACACATATATCACTTGCAAAAAATTGAGCACTGAATTTTATTGTTGTTATTACATATAAAAGAATTTAGTTCACAAATATTATTAATTTTTCATAATTTATTTTCCGATTGTTGCAAATAATATAAATAATAAAACGAAAAATTGTTTAAGATAATAAATCTGTACGTATCCGTTATATTGCTTGTAAATGAATCAAAATTTCAAAATTAAGCATTATTTAATGAAAATAATAATAATTTAATTGTTTTTTATTTGCTAAAATGTTTTAATTTCTAATTATTAGTCTCGATTGCCGAATAAATACGAGTCGCGGGTCACTGTTTGGGCAGTTCTGATTTAAAGTAAAGAATTAAATCTTTGAAAAAATGTTTAATAGAATACATAGAAGATTAATACTTGTCAAAAAGTGATTGGATTAAAATATAGATTATGTGCATTTGAAAGTAAGCAAATCATATTGTAAACAAATATATTTATTTAGGTTTTCTTTGCTAAATGTCGCCCATAAAGATAAAATAAAATGTAAGGTGTCAACAAAACGGTTCAACAAATTGTGTATCGGTTTATCAAATGAACTAGTTTCTTGAAATAAGTCATTTTAAAAATTACGTAGACATATATAAGCAAAGGAATTTGAATCTGGTCTTTAGCTATATTTACATACAAGATAATCTTAAGAAATCATAAATATAAAATAAAACGTATGGAATAATTTTATCGACACAATCCGTCTGAAAGAAACTTTTCTCATATAACCGAGGTAAAAATTCAATCCAAAATATGTTTCCGAATTTTAGTTAGATTTAATAATTTCCAGGTCTTGAAAGGGAATTTAATAAATTTTTCATAAAATAAGTTGTTTCAAAAAATTTAGAAATGGCTAATTATATATTATACAATTGTTCTAAAAGAAAATGACTAGGATTCGTAATAAATCAAAATGAAATATTTTTTTACAAGTCCAATTAAAAATTAAATAAATTTGAACCCGTGGTTTGATAACTTGGGAAATGATTTCAAATTTCATGTCAATGTTCTAATAGGTAACAATAATCTCAAAATCCTATAAGTAAGATTCTTTTACAAAAAAAATATTGTGAAAAATAAAAAAGTAGATAATTATAATTTAGAATTTGTTAAATTAAAAATGTAAAGTTGTTAGAATATTCAGGATTTTATTTTAGCACGAAAAAGAATTATCTTGTCAGAACAAAGTTCACCAAAGCTTCAAGAATTTCTAAACTAAAATATTATAAAGAAGTCATAGAAAAATAATTTAATCATGTTAACAGAACTTTTAAAATTGTAAGAAGAAGAAAAATCACACTTCAATGTCGTCACTTATAAATCAAAAAAGAGAATTCAAACAAAATTTAAAATTTATATTTTCAATTGGATTAATTTTTCTTATATTATATGATTTTCTCGGTATACCTTAATGATTGAAAAATAGTTTAATAATCAACCGCATTAACTAAATATTTAAATTTTTTGTTATCAATTTTTAAAATTTCATTTTCTGATAACAAATTGTTTTAAAGTAAAATTTAACTATAGTTATTTTATTTGAATAAAATTTACTATAAATGATAATTTATTAATGGTCTTTTTATATTTATAACGCATGTATAGATAAACAGAACAATGCGTGATATTTGAAAATTATAACGCATATTGTTAATAGAATTACAATCAGTAAATAAATGTCAACATTATTCAATTTGATAAATATTAAATAGCAAACATTAATTAAATAATTAAATAGAAATTAAATAAAACCTAAATTTAAGAAAAATGTGTTGAAATGAATTACAAATAAAACTAAACAACAAAAAACAATTTGACCTACCCTAATATTTAATTAATTCTCAAAACCATATATTCATTGCAATCAGAACATTTTTCTTCTTTTTTAATTAAATTTCTTATCTTTAGAAAGCTAATTACGTCTATCTGAGTTATTTGTATTAATTTCTCTTCAAATTCTTCAAAATTCATAGAAGGGTTAATTTGAAAATCTGATTATTAATTGATTTTTTTAAAGATTAATCTATTTATTTATAATAAAATAATTAACACATTTTTTATCTGCCTGACAGGCATATAAAAAATGTGATCCAAAACTTGCACCATTAATCCGCCTGAATTTATGGTTAAAATTATTTTAATGAAGAACTGTAAATATTTTATTAATAAAAAGAATTACGTTTAAAAATAAAATGCTATTAAAGAAATATAGTATTGACCTACATAGAATTGTTGAAAAAATATTCTTTTTGAAACTTTCAGATTTATTAAGCTCTGTCTAGAATTAAAAGGTTAACAGACACAAAATAATTATCCATTTATTAACCTCGAAATCTTCTTCGTCTAAAAGAATCAGAAAAAATATATTAAACAAAGCAACAAAATATTAAATAAAATAAGTAATGTATGATGTCTTTGCAGAAGTGAGTGAAAATAACTTTCGAACAAACCCCAGTAGTGACAAAATTTTATATATATATATATATATATATATATAATATTTGTTATGGATTTCCGTTTCAAAAATAGAGGAAATATAAACATTCCATAAATTAAGATTTACAATTAGAAATTATTCAATTGGAAATGGTAATTAGTGTTTCGGCAAATTAATTGTTCATAAAACATCTTACTATAATTACTTTTAAAATTTCATGAATATAACTAAATTAAACTCTTTTCGTTTAATTTTAGCAATTCGGAATGTCCCTAGAATACACTTATAGCATTTGGAATAACACTTGAGGAGAACTTTGAAAAATCAATTGATAACAGATCAGTAAGAATTGATAAACATTAATTATTAGGAATAATTTTGTCATTGAAAACTAAGCAAAGGATTTGATAAAAAAATATATTTCGAAAAATGAATAATTAGTAAAACAATTATTTTAATTTAGCCTAAGTTTCTTATTAATTTTAAACAAGTAAATGACAAGCTGTGAGGTTTCGAATAACTTAAAAGTTAAAAAACGTCATATAATTCAATTATTATTAAAATAAATTTTGAAATTGGTACGTGCAATGATTCTCTAAGGATCCTTTTGACGACTATATTGAACTGATTTTGCAATTGATCGGAATTTTTTAGTTTCCGACAATTTTTCTTCGTTGTACATTTTTATTATACTCGAATTATATGACAAAATTTGTATTAAATGAGAAAATTCTTAATTATCTTGTTATCTACTTGTTTGACATTAAATTTAATTTATGCTGCTACCGAGAAGCTATCACTTTATATTCTTCTTCTTCTTCTTCTTCTTCTTCTTCTTCTTCTTCTTCTTCTTCTTTTTCTTCTTCTTCTTCTTCTTATTATTATTATTCTTATTCTTATTATTATTATTATTATTATTATTATTATTATTATTATTATTATTATTATTATTATTATTATTATTATATATTTTAGTCCAATCAGATGAGCAATAAAATATTATTGAAATATTAATATTTAAATAAAATTATTTTAGATTTATGTCAAGGTTTAAAGATTATGGTTAGTTAAGTTCTACAAGTTATATTTACGCAATATTTATTCGTTTGTGTCTGATTACCGTAATCTATAGCTGATTGTAATTTTTGACCTTTCATGCCATACTAGCTAATTATTTCATACTAACTTCGTATATACTTTTTTCTAATCTTACATGACAATTTTCAGAGGTCTAAAGATGACATATTAATACCAGAGAAGGGATTTACTATTAGAGAACATATTTAAATCAGTCTGTAATGATGGATGCCGCATTAGTTGACACACCAACCCGTATTATAGAAGTTTTTATTTAGTGCAAACGGGTCTATTAAATATTATCTTTAAGAAAGCGTACACTTGCTAGTTGCTAGAAATACAATAAAATCTTGTAATAGTAAAACCTAGCACGCGTAAATATTTTGAAAATGTTGTAATCTCTGAAAAGATATCATATTAACATTTTATTTTTGAAATTTTTGATTGATTCAGAATGAAGTAATAAAATGATAATCATTTAAATAATGGTTTTCATATTTTTGTGATTCTTTTTACATTTCGTTACATTCTCAAATCTCAAAAGCAAAATAGAAAAATGTATAGAAAAATTGTTATGTATGGAAGAATATATTTATTTATTATTTTTTTCATTCGCATTTTCATTTAACGAATGCTAATTAAAATCATTTTTAATTTTCCACATTCTCATAAAAATATGACCCCTGTCCGAAACAAATAAAGAAGAACCGGTTTTGTTCCGTGAAAATTATAGAAACATCACAATATAAGGCATCACTAAATCAAATATTAATTAATACAAGAGCTTTTACGGAGGTTGCACAATAAACTTACGAAGGCCGCTATTCGAAAAGAAAATAATGTTTTCGTGGTAAAAAATATTCTATTATTTTTAATTTACAAATGCTTAGAAATTTATTAGATAAAAACCAATTTTTTTAATCATTTTTTTTAATAAATAAAATATTTAACTAGGAAAATCTATAGCTATATAGTTAAAATTATTGTTTTATTTTTTCATAAAAAGATTTAATTTTTAGAAATACTTAGTGGACTGCAGAACATAATACGTCTATAAATAGTAACATGCAATTAAGATACTATACACATGCATAATTCACATCATCTTGTAGAGAATTTTAAGCTGAATCCAATGAGCTAAAAATATTTTTTCAAAATATTGATAATTTCATGTCAAAATTTAAGAATTCAAAAATGTAACTTCTAGAACTTTAATATATAATCTTGTTGAAAACTTTATCATGCTTCAGACAAAAATACTTAGAAATTTAACTAGTAAATCATTGGAAAAATCAAAAATTGTGAAAATCGATATTGACCCAAAAATTAAGAATTACACATAAATACAAAAATTTCTTGAAAATATTAAAATTTTGTTTAAAACCCATAAAATGATTCAACTATGAATTATCATCAAAAATCAGACCATTTTATTGATAAAAGGAGGGGGAAATTTATCGATTAATTTTATCTACTCTAATTATAACAAATAAAGGTATTTAGTGAATCAACTTATCTTACCATTTATTGCACTACCAGAATTGATGTTGCACTTGATAAAATTAGAGATTTCATCGTCTGTATGTTGAGTATAATTATCTGAAAGGTAATCAACATGGCTTTTATCCTTATAATCAGATCTAGACAAATTATCATCCTCAGTACTTGAAGTAAAATCAGGATGATCTAGAGGAGCATTTAAAAAAAAAGATAACAACAAAAAAACCTACGAGGTGAACGAACAACTTCTGATAAATCAATTTGGTGTTTAATATAATTTGGAAGAGGTACTGAACTGTTTTCAAAGGCTGAGAAATCGACAATATTTAATAAATTTGACCTTTGTTGTTGTTTCAATTTCTTTTTAAATTTCAACAACTGAAATTATATTATAATATTATGATTTTCTTTATTTTCTATTCTTTTTCGACTATCGATTAATACTTTCTTTTGTATTTAATGTGAATTTTTTGTTACAGCAATTTACAATCTATTGAAAAAGACTTAAAAAATTCACTAAATATGAAACATCAAGAAAAATAGATTAAAAGAAAAGAAAAATATAAATAAAATTGATTTAAATTCTTAAAAATTAAGATAAAAAATTGAAAAAGTCAATGACGAAAAAGATAAAAGAATAATATCATTTATTAATTTTAGATTAACTGAAACTTAAAAAACTGCATTTAAAACCCATTCTGTATACAGTTTGAAGTATAATTAGGGTTTTTTCTTACAAGGAATATGAGGTCAAATTTCTGGGAATCACTATTGAAAATGTCACTATTATTAGATAAGTCTGATTTCTAGATTAGTAATTGGCATTTGATAATCTAAATCTGAAAATGTTTTAATGATGTAGAAACTAACCCAGATTAATTGTAAAATCATTGATAGTCCAGTACTTTTCAAAAAATTTCAGACGAAAGCTCTTAGTTGACAAACAACATCTCAGTACAAGAATTACATTTTTGAGTTAGGAAGTAAATTACGTAAAGATTTTCATAACGATAAACTAGTTATGTTGGATATATTGTTAAAGAGAAAAGAATACAAATTTTGAAGAACAAGTATAAGCTGCATTACTTCGTAGATTTCGTCTTTGTCATAGTTTTATGAAATACTGTACAAATCAAAAATTCTAATATACCCTAATTTTGAGTTGCGTTGCTAATTTTCGAAATGCGTCGAAAAAAAGTTTTAAAATAAAATTTAATCAAAAAATAGCATAACGTCTATATTCAAAAATTAAACTTTAAACCGAAACTAGAATGCCATGATTTATTTTTAAATGCAGCTGCAAATGAAATAATTTTTTATTGTATATTTATTAGTATAAAAGTCTAGTTCTTAGTTGTTTGCATAACTTATAACTTATAACGTTTAAGTGTTTCTTGCTTTTTTAATAATAATTGTTTTAAATTCTAAAAACTTAATTACAATATATATATACATTTCTCAAAGGTATTACATTTTGTTTATTGTTTTTTATTATTTTTTTGGTTTGTAATTGATTTTTTGAAATATTTTTTATTGCCCTATTGTAGAATAGAATTATGAATCGTAAACGATCGTCAGATGAAAATGGTAAAAAATATACGAAAAGAAATAAAAAAGTAATATCTTTGGACGTAAAACATGATATTTTACAACGTTTCCAAGCGGGAGAAAAAGCGGTTTTCATTGGCAGAGCTCTCGGGCTAGCTCCAACAACAGTAAGAACTATCTGCAATCGCGATGCAAAACAAATCAAAACATTATATGAAGCAGCAACAGATTCCCAATTAAAAAGTACTGTTATAAATCGAAATGCATTAATAGTTAAAATGGAATCTCTACTTTTAATTTGGATTGAACATCAAACTCAAAAAAGTATGCCGCTGAACAAAATGGTTATTCAAGCCAAAGCCAAATCTATTTACGATGATCTGCAAGAAAAACTTCCAATATCGAATAAAGCAATTTATGAACAATTTAACGCTAGTGGTGGATGGTTTGAGCGTTTTAAATTGCGCGGAAATCTGCACAACATTTGTTTGAAAGGTGAGGCAGCTAGTGCAGATCTCACAGCAGCAAATGATTTTAATAAAATATTGAAGGCTGTTATACAGAAGGTGGCTACAGTTCTAAACAGGTTTTAATATTGATGAAACAGGTTTGTTTTGGAAACGTCTGCCGAAAAGAACCTATATAGCAAAAACAGAATCTTCTGCACCTGGTTTTAAAGTAAGTAAAGATCGCCTAACTATACTTCTTGGAGGCAATGCCAATGGTGACTTCAAACTAAAACCATTGTTAGTTTATCAGGCTGAGAATCCTAGAGCTCTAAAAGGTGTTGATAAAAGAAATCTTCCTGTGCATTGGCGATCTAATAAAAAAGCTTGGATCACTGTTTCTTTGTTTGTTGATTGGTTGGTTAAATGCGCCATTCCTGAGTTCAAAAACTATTGCAAACGGGAAAATTTAACTTTTAAAATATTGGTACTACTGGATAATGCACCAGGACATCCAACATATATAGATGATCTATCAGATAATGTAAAATTTTTATTTATGCCTCCAAACACAACTTCACATATTCAACCAATGGATCAAGGAGTAATCTCAAATTTTAAGTCATACTATATTCGCCGGACATTTAAACAGCTACTGCATGCTGCCGATGCAAATGAAGAAACTTCTATGGCTGTATTTTGGAAAAACTACAATGTATTGAAAGCTGTTAAAAATATTGGTGATTCTTGGGCAGAAGTAAAATCCTCTTGTATGAATGGTGTATGGCAAAAAATATGGCCAGAATGTACAGCAACTTTTACGGAAGTTGACGATGTGCCATTAGTTCGGGCAGAAATAGTTAACTTAGCCCAAGAAGCTCATTTCGAAGGATTGGACGAGGCCGATTTCGATGAAATTTTAAATGTAGAAAAGGATTTTGATGTTAGTACCGCAGATTTAATTGAAATGGCTCAAAATATTTATGAGAATGACGACAATTCCGTAGAAGTACCAGAAGTGAAACAATTAACAACAAAGGGTATGGGGAAAGCAATTAAATTAATATCTGAGGCATTAGAAATATTTGTTGCAGAAGATCCAGATACTGATCAAAGTACAAAGGTTACTCAAGCTGTAGAGGCCTCCATCAGCTGTTATAAAAAAATTTATTTGGATAAAAAACAAAAGGCAGTTCAAATAACTCTGAATAATGTTATAATAAAACAACCAAAAGAAAAGCAAACGCCAAGTCCTGAACCAACGTATGAATAAGAATCTGAATAAATTCTATAAATTTATGTTGCTTCATTATTTTACATTATTTTAAAATTCTATTAATGTTTGCATTAGTTTTTGGTTTAATAAAACTTATTAAATAATTATAAGATAACGCCAATCAAACATTTTTTTCACGATTAATTTCGACAGTTTTCCTGTCATCATCAGGTGGGATATAATACTCATTAAATAAAGGATTTTAAACAAATTTAATTATATATAAAAATTTTTTTTTTTTTATTTTATAAAAATATTATTTTTTAAAAACTATTTTAATCTTACAGCCCTTATTGTGCTCACCAATATGGGTCAAAGACTTCGGTCTACAATGTTCTCGAGCTCGAATACAGAGATGACGGGAAGTCTCTCCAATGTATGTGGCATTACACCCATTACATGTAAACTGATAAACGAGATCGGAACACAATTCAACCGGAGTCTTTGACTTATTAATAAACATATTGCGTACTTTCCATGAAGTTGACACTATCCTATAGTTTAAATTCCCTAACTGCTTTCTTATCTTCACTTTATAATCCTTAAAACCTTCTGAGTACGGCAATACTAACACAAATTTAGGCTCATCATCCTTGGTCACACTATTTAATTTATTTAACTCATCAGACTCACCCACCTCAACAAAATCACACACAGATTTTAACTCATCAGACTCACACGTCTCAACAAGATCACACCCAAATTTTCTCAAACATGGATCCTTAGGATTTTTAATAAATTTGTCAACAGTCTCTTTCACCATAACTACTAAAAAGGATTTTGAATAACCATTCTTCATCAACAGTTCAACCAACACGTCAACACTCTTTACCGAATTTTTAAAAGTAGAAGACAAAGACCATGCACGATAAATAAACCCCTTCACCATATTTCTTTTATACTTGAATTCACAAAAACTTTCGGAAGAAGTATAGAGACCAGTATCAGTTGGTTTTCTATAAATCTCTGTCTCATAGTGTTTCTCTTTACGTTGTATTAACAAATCCAAGAAAGCAAGCGATGATTTTTTCTCCGTTTCACATGTGAATACAATGTTTTTATGTAGACTATTCATATAATGCAAAAACGGGTCAACATGCCTCTGATTTTCAAATATAAGAAATATATCATCCACATACCGTTTATAAACAGTGGGTTTCATACCTTGGAAAGATGCAATTTTCTTTTCTAAGCTTGTTAAAAAAATTGAAGCCATCGTTGGTGCTAAAGGAGAACCCATAGCAACCCCATCTATTTGTTGATACCATTCATTATTGAAAAGAAAATTGATTTTTGAAGTTGCAAATACAAGAAGTTCACGAAATGCTGTTCTATCCAAAATATGATGTTCAGAAATATTTTCATTCCATAACATGCAACATAATTCAATTGTTTCAACCAATGGTACATTAGTAAACAGACTACAAACATCAAACGAAACCATAATTTCATCCATACTTTGTCTATCATATTGTGCAATGCAGGAAACAAATTCAAAACTATCTTTACATTCAAATTCTGATCGTATCAATGGTTTCAATAATCCATCCAAAAATTTGGCTATTTTATACTGGGCAGTGCCAATCATGGATAAAACAGGTCTCATAGGCACGCCATCTTTATGGATTTTTGGAAGCCCATACATTTTTGCTGGTTGTGATCCCATTGGGCGAATGGACTTAAACAACTCTTCATCAATTTGCTTATTTTTAATTAATTTATTCAGTATTTCTTTCAACAAATTCTCATCCTTAAGAGGAGGCTGTATTCCGTTTCTTCGATAAATCTCTATTTTCACAAACTGGGGAGCGTTCAAAACATCATTAAGCTTATTTACATATACATCATGGTCAAGAATTACCAATCCATTTCCTTTGTCAAACTTGCATATATTGATGTCTTTTTTAGCTAAATTTTTTAATACAGTAAAATCTTTAATATTCTGCTTTTTATTTTTATCAATATACTCCATCGTACTCGAATTCAACACACTCTTCACAAAGAAGAGTGTATTGTATGTATTGATTGTTGTGTTAAATTAAATAATTGATAAAAAATTTTTAAATTTTTAAATTATTAAATTAAAATTTTAAATGTTAAAGTTTTTAAAAAATAATATTTTTATAAAATAAAAAAAAAAATTTTTATATATAATTAAATTTGTTTAAAATCCTTTATTTAATGAGTATTATATCCTGCCTGATGATGACAGGAAAACTGTCGAAATTAATCGTGAAAAAAATGTTTGATTGGCGTTATCTTATAATTAAATCATTGCCATGTATGTTTAACTATTTATTAAATAATGGTTAATCTATTCATACCTATTTTTTATTTAAATATGTAGCAATATAACTAATTTTTTTTTAAAAACATGGATTTCAGATTTTATCGGAAACTATTATATAAAAACAAATACAAATGTATACAAAATTAAAATTCGAATTGCGTTGTTTCGAGATGCGCCGCGATTTATTGGAACGCATTAACGACGCAACTCGAGGCTCTAGTGTACAATGATAATGAGGAATAAACAGATGTAAAAATGTGCTTTTAGTGGAGGTAGTAATTTAGGAAACGATTCAATGTTAAGGTAGGCATGTACTGACTTTTACTGATGTCTGAATGAATTCCCCCAGTATATCAAACTATACAGGAAAAGAATTCATACGATTACATGATTTTTAAGTAAGATAATACTTCAACCCACATTTTAAAAGCCATGTTTTATTGGATGTTATCGAAAATATATAGGGCTTATGATTGGTTGAGTTGTAATAAATTCAAAATGGCTAAAACTATATTTAAATTAAAAGTAATTTTAAATTATTACGAAATCAGTTCATTTAAACAGGAAACGAAATTTGCATTATTATGTAATCAATTTGTTTAAGCAAATGTTTTGATTTTATATTAATATGTGCCATATTATGTGGATTATGTTATTTTTATTACTTGTTCCGTGTGTATGGTACTGTATTATACTTATGTAATGCATTTATTCCAAGGGACATTTAACAAAATCTGCAAAATTAAAAATATGTCGCATATCATGTAACAAAATATAATTTATATATATATATATATATATATATATATATATATATATATATATATATATATTGCTGTTTGATAATTTATTTAAAATAAGATATAATGGTTAAATAGAAGTATATTTTATTTAAATCTAACACACTTACCGAGCGCTTCAATTCTGAATATTTTTTGATAATTTCTTTTATTTTTTTGTGTCGAGACTCGTCTTTTTTATTGCTTTGAAGATCATAAGGAATCAAACTACTGAAATTGTGATGTATTTCTTCTGGAATAAAGTAATCCTGATCTGAGTGTTTGAGATTGGCTGCGGAATTCATCCATTTTGAAATATTTGGATCATCAAGATCCAGTAAGTCTTTTTCCAATTCTTTGAATTTCAATTCAATATAAGCCACATTGGAAATGTACAATAAATTGGATAAGTTTTCATTATTATGACAATTTCTATCACTATCATAAATTTTGTCTTCAAATTTATAGTAATCTTCAGCTTCATTATAGGTACTATTGCATTCTTTAGATGGAGATTCTGGAAATTTTCTGTATATTTGAGCTTCTAAAGTCATCATTTATGTAATTAATAGAAATTATAACAATTTCAGATATATCTATATCAATAATGGTTTGTGAACTATTACGAAAGAATTTTTTAATGATTAACTATTTATGAAATATGTAACTCAAAGAATAACATAAAAAATGATTTTACTAATTCTGTAATAAATTATAAATATCTAAAGATCTTCGAGCAATTTAATTGTATAACTATCATTAAATATATATTAACAATTTAAAAAATCGATTGTGTTAAATGCAATTACTTAACACCCTTCAACTTGCACCTTAGGCCTGGCGTAAACTTTTGTACACTGATTAAAAAATTTGCACAGGGCCAAAAAAATGTTTAAATAGTTTTTTATTATAAACATATCATTACATTATATAGCAACGGTGGGCAAATGCGGCTCTTAGAGCCGCATGCGGCTCTTCGTTGAGTAAACTGCGGCTCATTGATAATTGAATTTTTGATAATTGAATTTGAAAATTGAATTCGATTTTTTTATTTTGAAATTTTTTCAACTGAATTTTTAAAAAAAAATTTTTTGTTGCAACTTACAATGTTTTGGACCGTTTTGTGGAACTCCTAAATCCTATCATAATATTTACCAAAGAAAAAGGAATAGCATACCCAGAATTAGAAAATGAAACTTGGCTTTCTGACTTAATGTTCCTTACAGACATTATGGAACATTTGCAAATATTAAATTTGGCTTTACAAGGAAAAGAAAAGATAATTATTGATTTGTCACAAACGTTATTTAGTTTTGAAGCTAAACTTCGGCTTTTTGTGAACGATCTTAGGTCGAAAATATTTAATCATTTTCCACGAATAAAAGCTAATAAAATTGATATCACAGAAGAAAAAGTAAACGAATACAGTGAAAAATTGGAAGAATTGCAAGCGGATTTCAAATGTAGGTTTGAAGATTTGAAAAGTTTTAAATCTACATTTGCATTTTTTGTGAACCCATTTATTTGTGATATTATTGAAGATGGATTTCCAATTTCTGAAGTAATACTTGTTAAAAAAGCGGTTGGGGAATTGGAGTTATTAGATATGAAAGAGGACCAGGCTTTGCAAATGCACCATAAAGTTACTTCTATAATTGAATTTTGGAAACTCGTACCAGAGGCAAAATATCCACACTTAAAACAAGCTGCTTGCCGTCTAATTTCAATTTTTGGTACAACATATTGTTGTGAATCTTTGTACTCCACAATGAAGTTCGTGAAATCGAAATATCGTTCACAGTTGACCAATCAGCATCTTACAGAATTGCTGCGAACAGCTTTAACAAAGTATACACCAAATTTCAAAGATTTGACCAAAAGTCTTCGTTAATTCAAGAAATTTTATTACTTTTTATTAATGGATTTTTATTATATTTTATGTTTGTTACTTAAATTTTGAAATAATTGTTTTTAATAGCGTTTAAGTCTTTTTTAATCAAATTAATGAAATAAAAAAAAATATGTAGTTCACATCATAAAATATTACTAAATAATTTTTCTGGCTTTATTCCATGCAAAGTTGTTGATTACATTATCAAAATTTAAGGAATTTGCGAGCTCACTTTCGATAGAAAATGTAAAATAGTTTTGACTTACTGCGGATCGAAGGCAATTTGTAATTAATTTTAATCATGCAAAACCTGTTTGGTAGACGCTACGGTGTATTTGTAAATTGTAACGCAAGACCTTATAAAGAGAGAGTCAGGTTCAGGGGAATGCACTGAACTCGCCTCGTGCTGGCCCTAAGGAGCCTACATGTTAAATAAAACTAATAATAAAATATATTACAAAAAATAGTATTAATGAAACAAATATATCTTAAAGTTTTGATTATCAGTAGAGATGAACACAAAAATTGGAACCTTAAATTTTGTCAGAAAAAAATAGATGGTAAGATAAGGGAAAGTGTTTCTCTGGACCCAAATGAAAAATACATTAATAATAATGAGGCATTGTCAGGAAGGTATAGTTTGTCCCATAACCCCAGGGTATCATTATAAAGTATCAAGAAGAGGAGATTGTTTAAGATTCAGAATTTGTAAAACTAGAGATTTTAATTGAATGCGAAGTCTGATATTGATATACATATAATTTCAAATTGACACAAATAAAATTTAACAATAAAATTGACTCTACACAAATCGCTATATATAAATATATAAATTTCAAATTTATTGTCCATACCTTTAACAACGCCGCGTCTCAATAAGAGATTTTTATTATTTATACTCATACAAATATGATATTCTACTTGAATTAAACAATTTTAACTTATTATTAAGTACAATTATATATTTATTCAGGATTAGTAATTATTATAATATGAATTCCTATTTGTTTGGAATCCTGTCAACGTTGGTTGAAGCTTATTCTCACATAAATTTATCACTTTTAGATATACATGCAACTCATATCTATTTAACACTTGTCTTTATCTGTAAAAACACAAATATCTTCACTTCCCCAAGCAATGAACAAGTTTAAGCTTTTTGATTCATTGATAATATGTTTGCATGAACCTTGACGAGCCAGAAATGGTCTGGTTTTCTCTAACGAGAAGACCTTCGATCAAAATATAAAAATGAACGAAAGAAACTATTGCTGACTCTGTTCTAGTCACACTGAGGTCTCAAATGTTATACACAATACATCAAACCTTCAACATTCACCCATAATGTATGAAAGCTGGTGATCGATATACAAACTTTGAATCAAGGTTCTAATGACCAATAAGATGAATTTATCGTCAATTTCACTTATGTTTTTAAAATTTGAATTTGAAAATAAAAACAAATCCTTGCAAAGAAAAGACTAACCCGTCAAACAAGGGACCCCAAACCGATTTTATTATTATTGTAGTAAAAATATCGAAATTTAAATTAGGCGTCATATCGAAGAACCCTAAATTATATATTTTACACACAAATGTTTTATCAATTGTTAAACAGAAAATAAAATGACTGATTGTAGATGCCAATGTATGTTCTAACAGATCTATTAATTATTAAGTGTATAAGTTATAAACGTTGGTATTGTTGAAACCATAAAAATAATGAAGAATGAGGTTTTCCCCAAGAAATTCCATTCAAGGAGAAGGATTCGAATCAACAATGTACAATGGCCGCAAATTTAATTTGGTCCCCAACGTTGGTAAATTTATCCTTAACTTACTTCTTTAATAATAATGGTATATTGGAAACAAATGTAAAAATTGTTTTTTAAGATATCGGAATAAAATATGTTCCATATTATTTGTAGATAAATCATTCTTAAAAAATTATGAATCTCATTCCAATCATCATTTATGTTTTTTCTCCACAATATAATATTTACATTTTGAGAAAATATCAAATAAACAAATATTTTTAAAATAAAATTTTATAGGTTTTTATAACTTATCCGAAAAATTATAAACAGGAACATTCATTGTTACTGAATCACAAAATAATTTTTCATTATATGAATCACATCATCCCTGCCAAGCAGATCTTAATTTTAAATTGAACAAACATTTAAGCATGAAAACTTTTTGAAAAACAAGAATCGAATATGCTTAATGGACTTAATACCAGACGAGTGATGATTCCAAAAATCAAAATCAAAACAATTAAAACCAAAACTATTAAAAATTAAAAAAGTCTAGAATAAAATTGACACACTAACTTGAGTTATGCAAAATATGCAAAACTGCATTTATGAAAGTAGAAAAACAAATGTCTAAAATTTATTTTTTATGAGTAATGTGAAACAAATATTTTTAATAGTCAAAGATCTAGAGAAACCATTGAAAAACATGATCCAATAATGTGTAGTAAATCGACATAAATCTTTAAAACGAAATAAAACAACTCTCACAATAAATAATAATCTATTGTGAAATAATATTTTCAAAAATCAGCATTCATAATTTAAAAGTTATTAATTTAATTTAAAACTTAATTTAATATTCTGTAAAATTACAATTGCAAATATATATTTACTATTTTTAGATGTTATTCATCAAAATTGTAAAGTTTTCCCAGCAAATTAGACAACACCCAATGAGAACAATTTTTAAAGAATTTAAACAAAATAATTTTATTTTATCGATATCGAAGTTAGAATGATAGAAATTTCCAATAGAGAAATTTAGAGTAGACAATATAGAAATAAATATTCTCAAAAGTTATTATTATTAATTCAAAAAAGATTATTATTTTTTAATAACTTAATGGCTTATAAAATCATTACTCAAAACATACTTGTAAATCTATAACACTCTAAATATGACTTGATAATGCAATGTTTCATATTGCTTTCGCTAAATTATTCATTTAATCACAAATATTTTTAAAAAGAGTTTAGAGGCGTGGAAAACGATAATTATTAACCAGTAATAAGATAGATAATATTTATTGATAAGACTTATTGTGCTACAAATTATATGATATTCTATTCTGTCAGTGAGGAACCATTTTATTTACAAATTTTCGAGATTTTTGAGACTAATTTTACACTGTCAACGTTGTTAAGTATGTCTTTATCTTACCAAAGTAAGGAAATGATTGGTTACTTACCTCTTGCATCATTGATAGCAGAATTTAGTAACCAAAATCATCTTGTGTTACACAAGCTAGCGATGATGAATTTCAAAGATATCAAGGATGTAAATACATTAATTTGATTTATAACTAAATGTATCAGCTATGGCATGGATCCTTAGGTTGTATGCTTAAGTTACGGTTTATTAGTTGCCAGAAATCTGCTAAAAGATAATTCTAACGAATAGAATAACACTTGCACTTAAGGAAGCTCTGTCATTGGTGGACTACCATTGTGGATCTACTACAGTCTTAACGTGATATTAATATTTAGCTGGGGAAATACCTTAGTGATCATTGCATTGATATATTATTCTGAAAATTTTACAAAAGATAAAAAGTTTAATCGTTTATTATGCCACACTTAATTTCATTAATTATCAAAAAGCGTCTGCCTGAGTTGTTTTAGATAGTCTTTGAATGTAGTTTTAACGTTCTTCGAAATTTAAGACGTTTTTGTTATGGAAAACATGAAAAAATTTAAGTGGCGTAGGTTATATGTCAGATTCATATTTCATGTTTAAGGAAATGAGTTTATAGCAGCAAGGATCGAAATGAAATTAATAAAATGCAACGAAAATTTGAGAATTTTATCAGTTTACGAATTATTCTATATAAAAATAACTTGATTATAATAACTTTCACATAGATTGGATTGAAAAGAAATCAGATTGAAAAGAAATCAGTGGTGAAAATTGGAAAAAGTTCATTTTTAAATGTTGGGAAAACAAAAATGCAATCACAAGAATTTATAATTTATTGAATTATAAACCGACAAAGATTTTTTTGAAATTGAATCTTTTCAGTTTACAGCATAAAAAAATTAATCTTAATCCAAGATTATAGGCCGTTTTGAAAATTTTTGTAATTGTGTTTCCATTCTCGAATTTTGTCAAATGTGGATTTAGTGCAGTCACAAATATTTAGATGAAAATTAAAAATAGAGGAATCATTTAATGATGCTGTAAGATATTGAAAATTAGGCCGCGCACAAGGCCTACTCTTAATTTTATTAATTAAATAAGTTATAATACTTTTTAGATAATTTCGTTTATAAAAAAAATGCTTAAATTTTAAACAATTAAATGTTCAATGTATCATTTTTAACTAATTTTACGCAGGATATTTACGAAATATGTGTTAAAGGAGGAAGAAATTGAAATATAATTACTGCCATAAATAATTTGAAAATCAAAAGATTGTTTATTCCATGAAAGAATTTTAGAATAATAGATAATAAGTTGGAAAATTAATCGAAGTTCTATTATATTGATATTGAACATGTTTCTGTTGATTAAAACTAAAATTTCACATTTGACATATTTTGAGGAATTCAACCTATTTATATACATATTTTTGACTTTCAGTTCAAGATATTTTAATGGAAACTTTAAATATAAAAAATTTACGTATTCTTTCCAAAGAAAAATATCAACCTTGTGATTCAAAAGTAAAAATCATGCTCAAAATTTAGTCTTAACGAATTCAATGAAATATTGAATATTTTGCTAAAATTTATTTATAGAACAATACCTTTGCAAAAAGAATATGCAGTGAAGTTCCTTTATAAGCGACTCGAAAAGTCCGGAAAAATCTCAAACAATATATATATATATATATATATATATATATATTCTCATTTCTAAAATACATAACAAATTACTGCCCGGCAATGAGTTAACGGATAGTCAAATATTGGAATGGGCTGAAGGGCGTAAAGAGCATGGCGAGTCGAATATCATTGATAATAATATTAAAGGAGATGAGACATTAGATGATGTGGTTGCGGACGAAGAAAATTGAATCAATCAAGTTATTGCATGTTTTAACTATACTCTTCAATGGGGAGAATAGGGGTTTTTAAATTCAGAATTAATTAACCGTCTTATTGAAATGCGAAACAAGGCCACAGAAATGAAATTTAAATAAATAAACATTTCTAATTGAATTTATTTGAATTTATTTATAATGAGTGTGTATGTTGACAATATATTTTTAAATATTCCAAACATTTATTTTTTATTGGTCGCTTATAAAAAATGTTTTAACCCTTAAACAACTGAAATAGAATTACGAGGAACCGAAGTTCTCAACGAAACTGACCGTTACAAGCAAACTATGTGTTTGATCGTGTTGAAACCTACAAGTTATGGTCGGGAGTTTTACAGACGAAAAACAGTCTTACTGGTTGGTACGCGAAAATATTTTGATTTGAATCAAATGGGGGTTTTTATGATGACCGTCTGTAGACGGTTTTAGTGGTTAAAGGGTTAAACAATTTTTTATAAATCAGTTTTGCGTTAGTCGCTTATAAATAAACTTTACTGCATCTTTTAACTGAATCAAAATAATAAATAATTTTTAAATATGCAATATTTTTGTTCAGAAAACTGTTCTCTTTAATTTTTGTCGAATTGGTTTATAAATATGTATCAAAATACCAAAAAATTTGCTTAATATTTATAAATTTAAATAAATTTTCATTACATTTCTGTTTGATGAGATACAAATTCCATATAAACTATTAACCTATAAATTGAAATTATTTAATAAAGTGTTTTTCTCAACAAAACTGAAATTATATAAAATATATAATTAAACATTTTATTTGTCTAAAGAAAGGTAGGCCTACATATAGGCAGATAGATCATTATAAAATTATGAAACCGAGTAAAATTATATAAAGTACTAACAATACCATGTTCAAAATTATAGGAAACAAATAATGAATATTTTTGATTTCAATAATATTATAAGAACTTTTTTTATCAAATTTCACCACTGATTTCTTTTCCATTGTATATATTAAAAAGCTTGACTCAGTAAATATGAATCAGTAAATATATAGATGTTTTTGATGTATGTACTAATTCACAGTCAAGTTTTTTAATAAATATTGTTAAATAGAAAACAAAACATTGATCTATAGTCTAAACGAAATTAAGGTAAATGAAAGCATCATAGATGAAGAAATTAAAATAATGAATTGAAATTTGAAATAAGTAAACAAAATAATAAATAAATTGTGTAATAATGATAAATAAATTCAAAGTGAGCTTTAGGATTTCAAGCTTATATGGCCTGATAAACAGACATGGCATAAGAATTATTATATTACATCCCCAATCGAGTACGGCAGGATGGAATGGGTTAATTTAACACCGTTGTATATTTTTTATGGAGGAAACTATTTATACTATCTTAAGCAAATTCTGTGATTTAAAATAAATTTTTTTGAGATTTTAGAGGCTATCTGAATTCACTCCTGGTGTATATGGAACGTATCACTGCAATTCGAACACTATGATTCAACATGGTAAAGCATTAAGAGAATAGAACTTTGATAATGTTTTATAATTGGTTTTAAAAATAAGTATATCGTAATAATCTTTCAATCTTATTTCATAGCATAAAATAAGCCGCTGAATTTTTTACATTTAATTTTGAAACATCTTGCAGACTCAACTTTAATTTAAAATTATTTAACAAATAATTTCTTTTATCCTAAATAAACAATAATGCTAAATGCATTGTATAAAAAAGATTTGTTTGATATTGTAATAGGAAACTGTCTTTGTAGCGACTTGAATGTAATTCTTGACGCAATACAGGAATAAATCCAAAGTATTTCAATATTATGGTATAGATATATGTACAAAATACTTGACATTGTAATTGAAACTCTCAAAAAATGACGATAGAAATATCGTGTTATATCCATAAAAGATAAAGAAAGTATGAAATTTCGAAATATGTAATTTCTCATAGTTGCATAATTTAATATATTAGATAAGAAAAAAATTTGATATGTATATTTATTGTTAATGTTGGTTCCCTATTATAAAGAAATTTTCATAACTTGAAATATACATCTCGATTGACTTAGCAACACGCTTAAAGTGGACAAAATATTAAGAACGGCTGTAATCACATTTTACAGAGTAAACTGTATATTTAAATAATGAGAAATATAAATTCAAAAATCAAATAAAAAATTTAGTCTATAATTGAGTAAATAAAAAAATGATTATCAATTATGTCTGTTTATCTGTTAAAAATGTTTCCGGAAAATTAATTTTTAAAATTACCAATTCTCACAAAAAGACAATTAAATTAATAAAAATTAATGACATATTAAAAATGATCTACAGATGATTTCTGTAATAAAAAATAAAAAATACTTACAAATGTCCTGTTTTTATCTTAATTATTTCTCAGGAAAATTAAAAAATATTGTTGTAAAATAAAAAATTAAACGATAACTGGAATTTAAACAGAATATTTGTTAAAATTTAAATGTATGAAAATTATAAATTAAGTAATACGAAATGCTCAAAGAAAATAAATTGAATAAGTTTACTTTAATTTCAAGGATTAAAATAAGAATTTGGCATTTTTAAAATTATGTATTAACCATTTATTTCAAAAAACACAATTCGAACATATTATTATTAGTTTAGAAATAAATACAGTCAACCTCTCACAACGCGCTAGATACGTTCTCAGAAAAGGCCGCTTATAAGGAAATCGTGTTTTAAGAAATATAAACTTTATAGAAAATATGTAGAGGCCGGTTCCAAATAAAAAGCAGTGTGTTTACTGTTTAAACAAAAACTTTATTGGTTGATATTCAAAATATAATCAGAATTATATACTATTCAACAAATGACCGTTTAAATTTAACATAATTCAAATAAAAAAGAATAATAATTTGTAAATTAAATGAAATTAAATTCAAGTCAATAAAAAAACAAAATTTAGATTTAAAAGAAATCCAGATGCATATTCACTTAAATTCTTCTTAATCACTGGTAACTATAAGTGAATTACGCCCATCCGTTTTGTTCGAACTGAAAACAAACTAAAATATACATCACAAACGATAAAGTCTCGTAAAAAGTAAATTTGTTTGCTGAATTGGGGATTCCTGTTACGATGTACAAAAATCGCACTGTAAGAAAGAGAAATCGCGTTACAAGAGAAATTTCCGCATTCTTTTGACGGCGTTGTAGCGAAAACGCGTTACAAGAATGACGCGTTATAGTAGGGTTTACTATATATTTATTAATTAATACGGACATTCAATAATTATTTATAGGATATGAATCGTGTGAAATTAAGAGCTCTTCATAGTTATTATTACACTGAAAACACATGTAAGTACTTCAACTTCGTGTAATTGCGATAGCACATATGGATAATTTTTAAGCATATTTTAGATTAATTTTTTGCATATTCCTTGAGTATACAAAATGTCATAATTTCAAACAAATTAAATTATAAAAAACAGGTTAATTAAGTTAGATATTATGAATTAAATATTTTATAAAATATTTCAGCAGCAAATGAAAAAAATATCAAAATTGGAAAATTTATGGCATTTTTCGACAGGAAAAAAATATAAAACAACATTGATTTAATTGAATTGACTGCAATTTTTCGAAAATATTTTGTGTAAATTTTTAAAATAAGTTTATATCAATTTGAGAAATAAAATTCTAAGTGACAGGATGCATTTTGAATTAATTTTGCTCTGTCTCAAAATTAAAATTCTTTTGAAAATTAAAGCACTTTAAAAACTAATAAAATCCAAATAGACGTAATCAGATGGTTTTCGTCAAAAGAATAAACTCATAGTTGAGATTGCTCTAGTTAGTTTAAAAATTATTTTAAGAAATTTAATGTGGATAATAAATAGACTGAAAAATCTGAGGAAAAATCGTCGATATTTGTTGTCTATCGTATAATGTGGCATTTATCATGATCCCACAATCTGATTATGATTCAATTATGATTCACCAACAAATTTAGTCTAGTTTAAATAAAATATTATATTCAAATTTTCTACAAGTAAATAGAATTAACTTTTGAAAAAGTAAATATTTTTTGTTTTCTAATAGGAATTAAATCGCTCAAATTACACAATGGTTTGATTACTAGTATTATTTTATAAGTATTATTTTATTTAATTCGAATAAAAAAATTTTTGTTAAAACTTTTCAAACTGTACATTATTTACATAATTTGTTATCGAGATAAATTTCGCCTATGATCTATTTTCATTTACGATTTCATTTATATTCATTTAGTTGTCGATAATAGATTAATGTTTTTAATTTAACACATTTTTCAGGCATGTGAAGACAGTTAAATAGAAATAATTGTGTTGAGTAGTGACATTCCAAATTTGTGTCTAATTTATAGTTTTCCAATAACTATTTAAAAATTACAATCAACACTATCCATCTATATCTAATGTCGCTCAATTATAATTTTTTTAAATATATCATGTAATTAATAAATACTAATAAGTTAATATTTTTCAATTTTATTATCAAAAATTGGATGTTGCAAATAAATTTATATTAGTCAAAAATCACTTTGGACATGGAATAATTCGGTATATATAATATGCGCAGGTGATTTATTTGGACCCAAAATTCCAATGTATTTCCATGGACCTTATAAAATTGGGAATTTTGTTCACGGACATGTTGTTTGTGCATCCTATAATTAATGTTTGGAAAATTTTCAAAAGTAGATGATTCATAACAAAATATTTACAACAACAAATTACTGCTATCTTCATGCATTATCCATATCAACTTGCCCATCCCATTTGTAAATTAATGATTGTCTAGCTGTATGGGAATCATTATAGTAAATTTAACACTTTCACACGTTATTTTACGATATAAAAGAAAGACTTTAAGTATATCTACGTAATATCAGATTTATCCCTTAAATTAATTTTAGTTTGTCAAAACTAAAAAGAAACTGATTATCAAACATTTTACAATCCAATATATGATTGCTTTTTTCTATCAACTGAATTTTGCGAGGAAATTTTATTATATTTCTGAATTTCATTAATATAAGAGACCGAATTTATTGGAAAAACTAAAAACCATTTTGTTAAAAAATTGCAATACGTAATAATTTATATTTCAAAAATTTTGCTTGTTATATAAATCTCATGCTAAAACTACCTATTTTTCAGATTGTTTAGTTCTATAACAGACAATAAATTTGCTTGTGAACATAATAGCGTAGTCAAGTCAATACTCGGAAATATAATATAATATATATAAAATAATTGATAATTTTGATTGAATAAACATGTTTTAAAATTTATTATAAAAATTCATACCAGTTTTTATAGGAATAAAATAATTTTCAAATTAATCTATTCAGAGTAAATCGAGAATCTCGATAGGCATAAATTATTAATGAAAGAAACATAGATTCATTTTTCTATTTGTATGAGAATCAAAATAAATTCCATCTTTTCACATTGCTTTCAATGATTTTGAAATCTAACTATTTTATTTTAAGAAATTTTTTCTTTTTGACTTTGCCGCTTATTAAAAAATATTTTTAACTTAGTCAGACTATTTTATTATTCCACTCAAAAAGGCAAAAGAAATTCATATTCTAATTATTGCTCATAGGAATTTCTTAGCTGTATGATTATTGCAATAGTAAACATAAAAATCAAAATAATGACAACTCTAATATTTTCATAAAATATTTTACAGAGAAAATCATATAGAAAATTAAATAAAACGGATATTATATAATATTTCACATTTAATTGTAAGTGTAAGTTTTAGGTCGTATTTTGATTATGTACAGAAACTTTGCCAGATTGGAACCAAATTAATGAACACCACAAGTAAATTTTTTACTAGAATTGCATATCTTTATTTTAACACCTCTTGAAATACTTAAAATATTTATTTTGCCAAGCTTATTGTTAAAATAACTATGTTTTGTTTGTACATTTTACAGTTAGACAAAATCAGGAAGTTAAATGCCCTTTAAAGTCTTCTTTGTGAGGAATCTCGTTGAACTGAACTTAAAGATAACACAGAATTTATATAATAAAAATTTATCACAATTTCCACGAGGATAAAAAAATCCTCTAACAGACTTTTACATTTATATATTGATTCTTAAAAATTTGTCTTATTAACTGAATTTCATTTAAACAAATTAGAAATTATTCTGAAAATTAATTTTTTCTTAAAAATGCAAAATCTTAACATAACCAAATAACAAATGTACATTTTCCAAATTAAAAAATATATAATTTATATCATCACTTTAACGTTATCTATTTTATCTCTTTGTAACTCTTTCAAAAATGTATCACTGGTCATAATTTCATATTGCTTAGAATTATTTCGATTGTCATTAAAAACTATTTAATGTGTAAATTTTACAAGATTAACATGACATGTATGAATGAACAGATGTGTAAACACATTTTAATGGATTGTCCATTTAACAGAAACAAATTAAGAATGTTTCAATCTCGAATTATAATAATTAATGAAAATAAATTGCCACATTGAGTAGGGAAACAAGAATGTGCAAAAGTAATTTCTTATTATTAGTAATAAATTACAAATTACTTTCAATTAATTTTACTTATGACTTCTAAATTAATGAAATTAGTATTTCATAATGTCATTTATTACAAAAATCTCGCATATTATTTATGTTAGTTTTTTTTTAACTAATTCGTTTCATTTTAATTCTTTAAAACCAACTTACAGTATAACCTAAAATGATTATTATTCAACAAGGTTAGAAATCGTGTCAATATGAAGTTCATATTACATTAGATATTCTAACCTTTAAATGCAGTGTTGTCAGTTGACAAAAAATAGAATTTTATTCCATTAAAATACTCATGAAGTAAATTTTAAGTTAATGCGTAGATTGGGAAGCCAATACCGTCATTTTCATCTGGAGAATACGGAATTAACGATCACTCTTTGGCGCTGGGATATCAATTAAATTCTCAATTCAAATTTATAATTTGGCTTATATTTTATATCATGTGTGTGACAACCAAGAACCTAGGATCCAAGAAACCTGGGTTCCAAGTTTAGACAGTCGACACCACCGACAGTGCAATCACTGGAGACTAGCAGTCTTTATAATTCATAATTTTTAGAAAATAATGTATAATGAATTTGTTTTTTAATTTTTTTCTGATTTACTTACAATGAATTGATTATATTGTGTAAATACAAATAGATCAGTTTTATTAACCTCCTTCCTACAACAAAATTCTTTTTCCATGGTTCAACATCGACGCGATATTTTGGCAATCCTTTGCGGAGTATTTTCGATTGACTACTGCTTAAAAACAACAAATTCATGATATAACTTTAAAAAGTCATCTAAATCAGCTTTCGTTAATTGTTTAAGTTTGATTTGTGAACTAATGAATCACTGTCAAATAATTATTGTATATTATTTTTGAGGGAACTAATTTTCTTGAAAAAACCAGTGTTAATAATTTTCATATTACTAATATTTCTTGCTTTCAATTTTATATAATATGACAAATTAAAAATTTCAAGACAGTTTTAAACTACTCAAGACTAACTTTTAGGATTCAAACCTTAGATGCTTTTTAGTGAAGACCCTTTTTCTATTGAAAATCCCAGGACCAAGGAGACCCATCTCAATTGTACTTGGAAAATTTCATGCTATTTTAGTGAAGACCCCCCTTTATATTGAAAATATCATGAGACCTTAAATTACCATGCTTTTTTGATATTTGTATTGAAAATCCCAGGACCAAGAAGACCCCCCCCCCACTATAGTCGTCAGAGAAATCCTGGCTTTTTTTCTATAGGCCTTTTTTCTGTATTGAAAATCCAAGAAAAAATAAGCGTAACCCACTGCAACAATTACGTAACTAAAAAAGCAAAAAAAAACGAGTTGCAAAAATTTTACCCTCCCCCCGGGGTAATTGTTGCAGCGGGCTATTAACTATCTACTACTAATATATTTTCATTTTTATATGATTTTGATGAAGTATCCTGATGCATAGACCATCAATTAGTGGGCAAATGAGTAATTTTATTAATTTATTTACAAAGTTAATTTATTTACAAATATTATTTTTAAATAATCCTGCTATCATTAAAACTAAATTTAACATAAAAATTTGATAAGGAAAAGAATCGTAACTATAATAAATTCATCAATATAATAAACAAATCAATCAACAATTGTTGTCAACAGATAGATTTATACAAAGTTTAACGAAATACAATGGAATGTAAATAAACACGTACCAGAGAGTCAAAGTTGATAATAAAAGTGAAAGGATACAATTGCATTTAATTTCATTCACTGGTAAATCACAAAGCTTAAACCAGTTCATTGCTTGGGTAAAATAAAAGTGCTAACAATATATGAGTTCCATGAGTATCTAAAAGTTATGAATGTAAGCAAGAGTCAGCTTCAACCAACTTTGACAAGATTCCAAACAAATAGTGAATGTTTAAGGCTTGACGTGCCATTATATACGACATATGTTTACTGAGCATAACATTTGAGACCTCAGTGTGACTAGAACAGAGTCAGCAATAGTTTCTTTCGTTCATTTTTATATTTTGATCGAAGGTCTTCTCGTTAGAGAAAACCAGATCATTTCTGGCTCGTCAAGGTTCATGCAAACATATTATCAATGAATCAAAAAGCTTAAACTTGTTCATTGCTTGGGGAAGTGAAGATATTTGTGTTTTTACAGATAAAGAAAAGTGTTAAATAGATATGAGTTGCATGTATATCTAAAAGTGATAAATTTATGTGAGAATAAGCTTCAACCAACGTTGACAGGATTCCAAACAAATAGGAATTCATATTATAATAATTACTAATCCTGAATAAATATATAATTGTACTTAATAATAAGTTAAAATTGTTTAATTCAAGTAGAATATCATATTTGTAGGAGTATAAATAATAAAAATCTCTTATTGAGACGCGGCGTTGTTAAAGGTATGGACAATAAATTTGAAATTTATATATTTATATATAGCGATTTGTGTAGAGTCAATTTTATTGTAAATTTTATTTGTGTCAATTTGAAATTATATGTATATCAATATCAGACTTCGCATTCAATTAAAATCTCTAGTTTTACAAATTCTGAATCTTAAACAATCTCCTCTTCTTGATACTTTATAATGATACCCTGGGGTTATGGGACAAACTATACCTTCCTGACAATGCCTCATTATTATTAATGTATTTTTCATTTGGGTCCAGAGAAACACTTTCCCTTATCTTACCATCTATTTTTTTCTGACAAAATTTAAGGTTCCAATTTTTGTGTTCATCTCTACTGATAATCAAAACTTTAAGATATATTTGTTTCATTAATACTATTTTTTGTAATATATTTTATTATTAGTTTTATTTAACATGTAGGCTCCTTAGGGCCAGCACGAGGCGAGTTCAGTGCATTCCCCTGAACCTGACTCTCTCTTTATAAGGTCTTGCGTTACAATTTACAAATACACTGTAGCTTTTTGTGTAGCGATTTGTGTAGAATCAATTTGATTGTTAAATTTTATTTGTGTCAATTTGAAATTATATGTATATCAATATCAGACTTCGCATTCAATTAAAATCTCTAGTTCTACAAACTCTAATCAATATGTTGTTTATATTTTCTATTTTTCCATTCTCTTCCACCCAGGGAAATCGGATTTTTTTCACTATTTTAGCTGTTGAACCAGAACGCAATGAAACAAAGCAACACGACAAATGTTATAAAAGCAAGGAAAACGTTTATGTGAGTGACAATTCAATTAATAAAAGAATCAACGCGTTTCTTTCAGTTCCGTTATTCGTGGTGGAAGATAGTGAGATTGACGTTTAGATTTTTGAAATTTACAACCAATAGAAATCTTTTGTTTCCGTAACATTAATGTAAGTCGTACGCAAATAATTCAATATAAAAACAGAAATTATAAGATATTATCCCAACATTCTATTTGCTTTCATATATTGGTTCAAGTTTATATGTCTGTCTAAGTCACATCCAATGGACAGATTATTTATCTGCTTGTTTGTGCATTTGGCACTGATTTATCCATAGGTTTATAGTGTTCAACATCAATTTCTAGGATAACAGGTTTGTGATAATAACCTTTTGATGGAAACTATTTAGTATTATCCCCCATCCGCAGTGCATGTTGTAATGGACATATTTACCATTGTAATGATACATTATATCATGTAACACATCGTATATAGTAACAGAACAGTAAGGTGCTTTCTATATTTTCCTTAACAATGATAACATCCAACATTGACGATCAATTGACAATCTCCCCCTTCTTAAACATAAATATCTATATCCTAATATTACTCAATTTACTATTATTCTCCACATGCTAGAATAAAGCATCTAATTAAAACCTAATTAAATGAATTATTTATTCAAAAATTAGAAGTATTTAGAAATTAAATTAATAAACTTTTAAAACGTTCATTTATAGTTTAAGAAGTTGTTTTATAATTGCAAAATTACAAAATTTACTAAGGAGATCATAAAAAAATAATATAATTCCAAAATTTTTTACTAAAAATTATATTTATCGAAATTTTAAACTACCTTTTGGTTCTCTTAGATACTTATTTGAAACACAATACTGATTTCCAAGTGAATCATTAACGATAGTATATTCATTTTTTAATTTATCGTCAGTTGTCATTTTGTGTTTATTAAATTCATCAGAATTTTCTAAAACTAAAAATAATAGTTTAATTTAATTATATTATTGGTACTCTCTAAACCAAAAGTATTACTGGGACTTAAACTACTATCAGGAAGCATACCATCTTCTTTATCTTCAAAAAGTTGCGATGATTTAGAAATATTGACTTCGTGAAAAGTTTCCATTACTGTATAATTGATTTTTCTTGGTGTCGAGTAACCAAGAATGGCATCCATATTAAAATTAGAGTTCATAAATAAATTTAATATCACAAAAATATTAGCAAAAAACAATTCGCATTAAAAAGAAACGCAAAGAATAAAAATTAGATCTATGCATAAAAATTTTAATATAATTGATACATTTAAACGAAGAAGATAGAAAAGAGAAATTTTTATTCGAAAAAAATTTTTACATTTTTAAATATAATGCTCTTTATGAATACCCTTAAAATAATTATATACTCCTTAATTTCGAGTCATGTATACCAAAATAACGTGTACCTTATCTATCACAAATATTATGCGCATTAATATTTTCATTCTATAATTCACAACATAAATCGATTGTTTCTTTCAACGAGACATTAGTAAATAAACTACATACATCAAACGAAACTATATACTCATTAACCCTTTCCAGCCCAAATTTTTTCAAAACAAAAAAAAAATATATGCAGTAAGTAGGTACCAAAACTACTTATTTTATCATAAAAATATTTTACTTCATTTTTTTTGTTGCCCCCTTGTGCCAACTGTTAAAAACATATCTTACTATAGTTCTCACTAGTTACTGCCAACCGTTTTGGTAGTAGAGAGAAAAAAACTGAGTTTTTAACTAATGATTCCATTTGGAATCACTGGGCTGGAAAGGGTTAACATTATTTTTATTCAATTGTCCTATACATGATGCAAATTCAAAACTGTCCTTACATTCAAACTCAGATTTTATTTAGGGTTTTAAAATTTATTAAAACCCTTATGATGCACTTTTGTGATGGAAGTGCATTTAGGAAGCTTTTAGAGTTTGCAACTTCCAAAGTTAATTTTTTTTAATATTGAATGGTATGAACAAATTGATGGAGTGGCGATGGGTTCGCTCTTAGCACCAACAATGGCGTCAATATTTTTGGAATGTTTAGAAAAGAAAATTGCTTCTTTTCAAAATGAAAAACCAATTGTGTATATAAGGTATGGTGATGATTTTTTCCTGATATTTAAAAATAAGAAACCTGTGAAACCTTTTTTGCATTACATGAATGGATTGCATAGTAGCATTAAATTCACTTGTGAAACTGAGAAAGATTCATCCATAGCATTTCTTGACTTGTTAATTAAACGTTAATATGAACAATATGAAACAGAAATTTACAGAAAACCAAACAGATACCGGCTGATTTAAAAATAAATCAAAATCAGAAAAGACTTCTTGCACTGTATCACAAGTGCTTACATAATACACTCATATAATTATACTTTATATGCACAAAAAACATAAAAAGTTTTAATCAAATTAGGTAAATGTCAAATCAAAGATGGAAAAAAGAGAGTCAAAATAATTGTTGGGTATTTAATGTTTGAACCACACGTTCTTGTAGATTGACATTAATTTGGTCGACTTGTCTCTACTTGTTCACGACTTGATTTCGATTTGAGATTGAGCTCACTTGGCTTGTGTTTTTAATTTATTCTCATTGGTTTTAATGTTTCTTATTTTGTTGCAACGGAATATTGAGAAGCAACTTAAGGGTAACGCCCTGGGGTGACTTTTGTTATTGTATTAATTGATTCTCTGTTTCTTTACTTTGTATTGGGGGTTTCTTGTTTGTGATCTTGAACACTGTTAATATTATGACCACATTTGGTATTTCGTAATTTCTCTTACAATAAATTTGCATTTCTATATTTCATCAATTTATACAATTTGTCGCGCTTCTGTATTGAAGGGTCAGATCCGTGTCTCTTCTGCCGACTTAATACATTTGTCTCGCTCTTTGGTTCGTTTTCCAACTCTTGGTTCTACATTAGGGTTTTACATTACTGTTAAACAGCAACAGTAAAACAGCTGTTTTTTTGTCTTAATCGGAAAACATTAAACAGCTGTTTTTTCGAAGCTGTTTATACTGTTTTTTAACGATCCTTTTTCAATTTTTTTAAAAAGAATTTTTAATATTATAATATAACTTACAAAAGTCAATATTTAATTGATATTGTTGATAAATATTTGTTTGATTATTTATATACTAACAAACTTCTAAAAACATAATTTTATATTTCACCCATTTTTTTTTTTTTTTTTTAGAGAAAAAAGCTAAAATGATAACACTTGTTAAACAAAAGATTGATTCTGGAACCAAATTTTCAATGACAGTTGATGAATACACAACAATTAGAGGTAGACGCTTTTTTGGTGTTAACATACATACTAGTGACGATAAAATGACAATGAAAACTGGCCTTGTTCGAATTTTTGGTTCTTGCACAGCAGAAGTTATGATAAATGCAATGAAAGAACATTTAGCCGATTTTGGAATTGATATGAATAAGGATATTGTTGGATCTACTCAAGACGGAGCAGCAATTAACAAGAAATTTATTCAATTGCTAGATATTATAGGTCAGTTTTGTTTAAATCATGCTATTCATTTGGGAGTTTGTGATACTTTGTATAAGAAAAAAAGTATTGATGAAGAAAAGTCGTATTGGAATAACGATGAGATTGAAGATACAGAATGCTATGATGATTGCCTTGGTTTATCAAATGATATTGATATTGAGAATGTTGATTTGAACTATCACGATCTGCTTCAAACATCTCGAAAACTTGTCAAATTTATAAAGAACTCAACAGTTCGCAATAATGTTTTCCTAACAAAAAACAAAGCTTTGACAGGTCGCAACAGTGAATTATATCTGGATATTAAGACGCGTTGGAATTCAATTCCTACCATGTTGGATTCAATTATAAAATCAGAATTGGCTATTCGAGAAACGTTAACTGAATTTAATGCAATATATCAAATAGATTCTGTTGATTTTGATGCTCTTAATAATCTTCTTTGTGCTATGGAACCGATTAAACTTGCTGTTGAACGCTTAAGTCAAGATGATGCGACATTAGTAAGTGCTGAAATAATTTTAGAGTTTATGTTCAAGAAACTTTCGATGATTAATAGTGAAATAAGTCAAGATCTGCATGATAACTTAAAGCAACGAATCGATGAAAGAATAAATAAAGATCTTATGAATCTTTTGAAAAGTCTCAAAGATTCATCAGTTGTTCCATCAGAAACAACATTAACATTTGCTGGACGTTTAGCTTCACGCATATTTGAATTTGATGATGGCGATGATATACGTGGTTCTACCCAAGAAGAATTTGAAAACACCAATCTTTCGCTAAAAGAAGAACTTAATATGCTTTTATATATGGATCAAACCCCGAAAGTACTTGGAGTAGATTTTAAATGGCTTAAGTCAGAATTCACTTTGTATAAGAATACTGGACAACGAACGGAAAATCTTCAAAAACTTTACAATGCACTTCTTAGCATCAAACCAACATCGACTGACATTGAGCGTGTATTCTCAATTTGCACAAATTTTTGCACTAAAGTTAGATCACGCTTATCAGATGATGCTCTTAAAGCTTTGGTTTTCTTGAAATTTTACTATAAAAAATAAATAAGTTTTCTGATGTTATATGAATTAAGTTGTTATAAAAGATAATAAATATTTTCCAAGATATTAATAAATTGAAAAAAAATAAATATATACATTTTCAGTATTTTTTAAATATTAAAATTATGGGAAAATTGAAAAAACAGTAAAAACAGCTAATATCAGCTGTTTTTTCGAAAATAAAAAACAGTAACAGCTGTTTTTTGAAAACCGCTGTTTTTGTAAAACCCTATTCTACATTGATTTAAACAGTTTGATTAATGCGTTTTTCGTCCGCCGTACGCTTGGCTTAGTTGTTTTTGTAATTTTAAAACATGAATAAGTTATTATACTCCACAAATTTCACCATATAATTAATATAAATTAATTTAAATTAGATAAAAAATTTTATATCTTTGAAATCCTTGATATATTTTTTGACCATTGTGCTGTACGTGATTCTTATTTTTATTGTCGTCTGTTTATTATTATTATTATTATTATTATTATTATTATTATTATTATTATTATTATTATTATTATTATTATTATTATTATTATTATTATTATTATTATTATTATTATTATTATTATTATTATTATTATTATTATTATTATTACAAACATAAAATTTGCACTTACCACAGTCAATTTGAAACACATACACTCCAGCAGACCCAACGCTGATTTTAAAGGTAATGCTTCTGGGCTCTACAAACTCTCTCACCACAATCAACCATAACCATAAACTTTTATGAGTTACACAGAATACCCTAAACCAGTGGCGGATTAAGCGGTGGGCGGACTGGGAAGCCGCCCGGTATCCATCGAGGCCCATATACAAATATTTCATTCACAAAATAATATACAAAAACAAAATAAGACAAATATATTACAAATACACAGTTTAAATTATGTGATTTTTTGTTTTTGTTTTTGTTTACATTTAATAAAAGGCGTATTTTACCAATATAGTTAGTAATCAAATTTTATCTTTATATACAATAAATCATTAAAGCATTTCATTTTATTTACACGTTAAAAATCAAATTACGTTTTATTGTAGAAATATGAAGTCATATAAATCGGGGCTGAGAAATAAAGAAATAAAACATAGAGTAGATATCAATAATCAACAAAGAGATTATTTGTTGAAATTTACTTCTCTATCTCCAAATCAAAACACGTCACAATCTAGTACATCTATAATTAAAGAAAATGTTCCATTGTTGGAACATCAAGAGTTTGAAACAAATACTGAGTCAAAACAAAACTTAGAGACTACATCAACAACAACCACAGGAGAGTTAAAAATTCAATCTGAAGAAAAGAGTGAAATTTTAAACGTATTTAATGCGAAAGCAGGTCGGTTAGATTTTATGGAAAATATTGCACTCTGGTCAAAAGTTTTAACAGACGAAATGATAGAACTTGCAATACGTAATAAACCAAACAACGTTGGTAAATTGGAAAATTTGAAACATATTTATACTGATAGCACTCAAATATATTACAGAGGTTTACATGAGGGCCATTTTTACTGACAAATTGCTGAGGCAAAAAATAGAAAACAGAAATTGAATTGTTTTTCTGAGACATCTAAGTATGTATACTGCTATCCTTGTAAAATGTTTTCTAATTCGACCTCTAAGTTAATCTAAGGTTATCAGAATTGGGGACACCTGACTTTATCTTGATACGAAGTTTCAAAGAAACATAACTTCCATGTGCAAATTATACTAGCGTTCTTCAGCATTACATCAAATAGATGCAAAATTAGTGCAGCAGACACTCAAAGAAGAGAATTATTATAGTGGTGTCTTACGAAGGATAGTATCGACAGAAATTAATTAATTGCAAGTCTCGGTAAAGAATTTAGAGGACATGACGAAAGCCAATCTTATGGTCCATAACAACATAATATTAACATAATAACATAGTAGACTCTCGATTATCCGGAAATTTTGACGATTTAAAATTTAAAATTAAAAATTGTCGAACCCATATGTTACGCACGCCCATATCTTACGCAAAAAGAAAAAAATTAATCAACACGACACTAATGAATGCTTTTAGAGGAAGACAAAGAAGCGAAATGAGAGAAAATTTATTGTTGGAAAATATTAATAATGAAAATTCACTTTTAGTTGAATCAGATGAATATACTGATCTAGTTGGGGATTTAAACACCAATAATAATGGCAATAGCAATGAAAATGAAAGCATTAATGCTGAATCAAATAGTGAAATTATTCGAGAAAGCCTGGTTGACCAAAATTATCGAAACAGATATACCAGAAGAATGGTGAGTGATGCAGATGTTCACTATCATTCTATTACTTTTAATCCTGGAGAGCGTGTCTTGGTTAAGAAATCTTTTGATGCAAACACAGAAACAAGAAAAAGAAAAATGGAAGATTTTTATGAAGAAGGAAGTTGGATAATAGTAGAAAGAGTTGGAAACGAGTCTTTTAGATTAAAATCGGATTTGAATGAAGAAAATCACATGGTGGTTTGTAAAAAAAGGCTGAAAAAGATAATTTAGAAAAACAATAATTAAATTTCATTATTTAATTGCTTTTTATATAATATTTTGGTGTTTTTATTGCTTTTTGTTTCTTTGTGTAGAATAAAAAATTTTTTGCGTAAGATATGGGCGTGCGTAAGATATGGGTTCGACAAAAATTAATATAATTTATGTCTTTATATTTTTATAATAAACAAGATTGTAGATTTTACTGTATTTTTTTATTTTTTAATATTTCATTTATTTTCATTAAAAAATATTTTTAAAAAATATGTTAGTCTATTAACTAAAATTATTTTGTGATTAGTTCTTTTTTTATTATTTTAACAGAATTTTAATTTATTGAAATTTTTGACAAAATTTTCCCAAATTGCGTAATAAATATAGAAATATTGATTTTTTCAGTTAAAAATTTAATATTAAAATAACACACTTCAAAATAAACATTCGTAGCTATAGAAATATTTCAGTTTGGCATTTATTTACTCAGAAATTATAAATTATTTGAAAATGAAATTTTCTTTAACAGTTTTATTGTATTTGCACTGTCTCTTTTTTGTCATTCAAGGTTAACAAAAATTTATTTCCTTTTCCATTTTTAATTGCAAATAAATATTTCATTTAGCATCTTACGAAAAGAGCTGGAATAATGCCTGCGATGATGAGAAAATGCGCCAAAATAATTGCGCATTTTACAAATTACTCAACGCGTCGGAAAACGAAATGAAATTAGAATCACCGAGTTACCCCAAAACGGATACTTAGTAAATTTTTTTTTCTTACATTTAAAACATTTTTGTATTTTTAGCTTATCAATAAATTCTTTTATTAAAATAAAATGTTTTAAATTTATTATTAACTATAAATCTATTTTTTGGGAAAATCCTAGAAATTTTTTCAGGGGCGATTTAATGGATTGAAGAGAAAAATGCTAAAATTTATATACACTATTTTCTCCTTTTTTTACTAATTCAATAATGTTCATGAAAAAATGAATATTTATTTTTCTTATCAATTGAAATATCAAAAATATAATTGTCGTAATAATTTTTTGCCTTATGGCATTATATTCTTTATTCATAAAGTTTATGATTTATAAAAAAAATATCTGAATTAAATATTATATCGAAAAAGGTTGTTTTTATATTTGGGCTAAATTATTATTTACAGTGCATAATTTTTTCTACGAAGGCAACACTCATCCTTAATCTGTAATTAAAATTCCATTAAATAAATTAAATAAAAAATTAAAAGATAAAAGAAAGTAAATTCGATTTATTTAAAATATTTAAAAAATATTATATATATTTTTATAAATAATGCAAATTCCATTTTGTAATTAATATTTATAACTAAAGTATATTCAACGCGTATTTAATATGGCAATAATAATTATAATAATAATTGTGTAATAGTGTTATGATTTTTTTTAAAGAGATGCCTGTGGCAGCATAAGATGAACTTTTAAATAAAAAAGCATATATGACTTTTTTTAGTGATAAATATTCATAAACGTCGCGCACCACACTTAAAACATTTAGTCACAAATTCAATTATATTCAAAAATTCAAACATTTATTAATGACAATATTTATAAGTCTAAATTTGTAATTACAAATCTGAGGTTTAGGTATTTGTCACTTTTGCATTTTCTCAAAAGGTCATCATTATCGTCATTTTAACTGCTCTTTCAGCCGCAATATTAGAACGGGGAACATTAATAACTGATTCTTCATTTAATAAATGTCTTTTGAAGACTTTTATTACCTTCTGATATCGGAATTTAGAGATACCAAGAAGGAGCTCGTCATAAACATGGACATTAAAATGCTGATCGACGAACCCTACTGCTGCTCATACTGTGGCTACAAAATGACAAAGATAGGACAGCTGTGGCATGAGAAAATAGGTAATTATAGCGAACGTTGAATTGTTGATACAGATGCCAATTTCAAGTTTGTATATCCGATGCTACCCTTGGATTCAACCATTGTTAAATGCAGCTATTTGTCTTCTGAACTCAACCAATACCCTTTTTCTTTCGTAATGTCAAAAACACCAACCAAATCCTTCTCGAATTTTTCATTTCTTTTCTTACGATAATTAAGATACAAATCAATCGAATTATTTATTTTATCGAAAACATGTTGTCTTAATACAACTGAAAAATTAAATTTCATCATTTCTTCTGTAATTTTGTCTTTCCTCGCCCTCCTTTCTCTGATGGATTGATACAATCCCAAGTAACGTCCAATAATGGTACTCGTTACAGACATTTTACAAAGTTTTGTTAATTCTGTTAATTGTAAAGGTATTTCTGAAAGCATTGTGCTTTGATTCTTTAAATTATGTTTCCACATATCTGACTTGTCATCGACAACTTGTTTCGCTAACTTAGATAACATTATAAATCCTAAATTACATATTACACATTGTGTAATATAAAAATAAATAAAAACATTTTTAATTCATGAATGTCATCTCAAACCTGAATTCTCATTGAACTCAGAACTGAATTTAGTTTGAATATTACAAACATCAGGTAAATGCGATTTGTTTCCTATTTTTTTAAAAGAAGTTCAAAATATTTTGGTCCAATGACGTTACTGCAAGATGGCTATCACTATTTATATCCAGCTAATACCGGTACCGAATTATAATTGCTGCGACAGATGAGAATGTCTTTTAGTACAAATATTTTGTTGAAAATTGAAAGAAATCTCTCTCAGTAAAAGGTGATATATTTTAGAGTTCTTGATTTGAGTTCCTGTTGATTATATCTTCAACGGGGATTTTAATACATTTGAAATTGTTTTTAGATATTTTATGAAACGCATATCTTTATGAAATCTGTTGAAATTCATCAAATTCTTAGAATTGTTTCTCAGTCTCTTTCTCGGTAAATTTTGATTGATATTATTTCTGTTCAACAAATCAATGCTTGAATCACTAAAACCATTTCATATCCAATTTCATCTATTTTATTTTCTCTGTATTCACTTATTTAAAGTCCAAAATCTTTAACAACTGTCTTACATCACTTTCTTTGTAACGAAAGATTATATTTGAAATACGCATTCTTTTCTGAAATATTTTTGAATCGATATCAGAATTCGAAAAAAACATCTGGATTCAAATTAACCATATTCAAAGATTTTGTTTTATCCATAATTCTGTATCCTACAATAAACTTTATTGGCAGATGCTAAAATTCCCACAAAATAATTGTTGAGATTCAACAATTCAAGTAATATGGCACAGTCAGGCCCTAGGAGAGGCGGGGCCAGAGGGGCCACTGGCCCCGGGCCCCAAATCTTCAAAATTTTATTTGAAGAAATTTTTTTGGAAACAAAAATTAATTTTTAAAAATTCAACAATTTGAAAATGGACTAATGATATAACTTCTTTGCTCTTATATATCAATCTAACATGTTTTTAAATAAATCAGATTGATCTAAGATTAGGAATTCGTCATTTAAAATTGCTTGATCGTCATTAAAATCCACGAATAAGAAATTTTTAAAAATATTTTTAAAAATATCCGTTTATTAATGATATGATATTGTGGCCCCTAATTTAAACCAAACTAGCGTGGAATTCGAAAGAATATTTTAAATTTCATTAAAATTTCTCTACTAAAAAAATGAAATGAAACGGCTTGAAATATTTCAAAAATTTCTCATTGAAGTTTTAAATTTAAAATTGTCGGTGTTAAACTGAATTAAAGTTTGTTTATATTGTTTGTTTTATTTTATATTTGTTTTATAATTAATTTCAATAAATTTTAATACTAAAAGAAGTGAACAAAAGGTATGAATGCTGAGCGCATAATTCCTCAATCACTTCCAATCGACATCGAAAACAAAAAATTTCCAGTTCATATCTTTTATAAAACGCTTCAAAATGGAGAAAAGGCATCTCGGGATTGGATTTATTATAGTGAGTCGACAAAATCTATTTACTGTGCTCGCTGCTTATTTGCAAATGAATTAGCAAGTAATTTCACAAAACGTTGGAGCCGCGATAAAGGTTGGCGAAAATTAAAAAACAAAGTTCCTGCACATGAAAATTCAAATTCTCATTTAAAGAATTATGTCAATTGGAAGAATGCTGTAGCTGCTGAGAAGAATGAAACACAAGTGGAATCATTGTTGATGAGAAATATTCACGATGAAACAGAAAAATGGAAGAAAATATTGACACGCATACTGAATGTTATTTTATTTTTTGCTGAACGTGGACTTGCGTTTTTTGGAGATTTGTTTAAACTTGGAGATTAGTCAAATGGAAATTTTTTAGGAATAATCGAACTATTAAGCAAGTATGATGTGATTCTTAGCGAACATTTAACTAAAGTTAAAAATGCTCAAAAGGAAGGAAAGAGACTTCAACTTCATTATCTTTCTAGTGATATACAAAATGAGTTTATACAAATATGCGGAGATATTGTCGAGAAAAAAATTCTATTGGAAATAAGAAATGCAAAATACTATTCCATAATTGCTGACTGCACTCCAGACAGCTCCCACAGTGAACAGTTTTCGATAGTTATACGTTATGTTGACCTGCAGTCAAATTCATTGATCCAAAAAATATTTATTTGTTTTGACGAGTTTTACGGAAAAACTGGAAAACAAATTGCCATCAATATCCAGAAACTTCTTGAGAAACGAGGTTTGATTATGAAAGATTGTGTGGCTGGAACTTTTGACAACGCAAGTTCAATGTCAGGAATAAATATTGGCGTTCAAGCTTGGCTTAAAGAGGCAAATTCTGAATTTATGTTCTCTCCATGTGGCAATCATACAATTAATTTGGTAGGAAATGATGCAACATTATGTTGTACTGAATCAAACGACTATTTAGTGAAATTTCAAACGCTCTTCAATTTTTTCTCTTCATTTACATCTCGCTGGACTATATTAAAGAAGCACTGCAACAAGTCGCTTACGAATGTATCAAAAACCAGATGGTATGCTCGTTTTAATGCCGCAAAACCAATCGTGTCTTCTTTGAATCTGATAAATTTGGCCCTTAAAGAAGTTGATTCGAATCTAAATCAATCTGCAGAATCCAAATATACATGCAAGTCGCTTTTAAAATTCATATCTCGATATGAAACGGTGGTCATGAATTCTATTTGGCTCCCTATACTGACAGCAGTACAGAACAAAATTTATTGTTAGAAGCAAGAGATGCAACTATGGACGTCGAGACCGAGAATATAGATGCACTAATTAATTCAATAAAATTAATGCAATGTGAAAAGGTGATTAGTGATAGTAAGGAATATGCTGAAAAATTCTCCATTCACGCATCATTTGAAATTAAAAGAAAGTTTATTGATGAAGCAGCTGTTGAGTTACATTATCAACAAATATTCAATAAGATCATTTCAGTTTTACAAAAATCATTACAAACTCGCTTTTCAAGAATGATTGAAATTTGTGATAATTTTAAATTCCTGTGGACCTTCAATAGCATTGATGAAGACATATTGCAAAATCAGTGCGACAAGATTAAAATTAAATTTTCGTATGACATTTCAACAGACCTGTATGATGAAATGATATTTTTTAAAAGCAACTTCAAATCATCAAAGCCAAAAAAAGTGCTTAAATCTATTATTGAAATGAATCTGGAGTCAATTTTTCCAAATCTTTTAGTTGTATTTAGAATATTTTTGACAATCCCAGTTTCTGTAGCCGAGTCTGAACGTACGTTTTCAGCTCAAAAACGTATTAAGAATTTCTTGAGATCTACAATAGCACAAGAGCGGCTAAATGGATTAGCAATGATGCATATTAGTAACGATATTGCAAGAAACCTAAATTTTAGTGAAATAATTGATAAATTTGCAATTTCAAAAGCCCGTAAATCATAAATATAATAAAATTTGTTTTTATATTGTGTTGTCGCTAATTATATATATAGTAGCAATAAACGACAATATAAATCTGGATACCTTTGAAACACTTGATGATTACGAAGTAAATTTTTGGTTAACATTGAGTTCAAGCGGTATAATTACTTACGGAGGTAGCCTAACCTTTAAATAAAAATTTGAATACAATATGGATATATCAATATCGGGTAGTTTTGTTTTCCTCTCTGTTATGTAAAACTACAGGGCTTGGTTTTGAACTCACATAAAAATGTTTTCCCAGTTAAATTGTTAAAATATTTTGATTAATTTTACACTAAGGATCCGAAAAAACTAGAAGTGTAAAATTATTCACTGTATAAATTCGTGATTCGAAGATCGGGAATTGTTATAAATTATTATGGTCTTTTGAAATATTGCAAATCTTTGAACTATTAAATCAAGTTTTATTTTAGTGACATCATATGCCGGTGGTTGATTAATTCCACTTGCTCCTCTACCAACTCATCCGTGACCCATGTCATTGAAATCCAATTGAACGACATTGACATTTTGAATGCCCCTTCATGCAGTAAAGGATATTTAGAAATCAGAGACGGTAAACTTTAATATTTTTAAAACAATGATAAATTTGATCTATATTTTAAACAATATGATTAAAAAGAAATAAGATTTGTATAATTCATGAGTCTTACAGTAGGGCACTCTATCAGATCATCCCATTCCTTAGACCAGTGCTTTCCAACATTTTCATGCTTGTGACACACTTTTTAGACTTCCATCATTTCGCGACACAGCAAATCAGTTTTACCAGAAAACCAGACGTCATACAACTTACGCCATATGGTAAACCGTTATACAAGAGACAATGAAACATATTTAAATATAAATATCTAAATAAATGGCAGAAAAGGATAGTTCATGACTGAAAACAAGATTTAATGTGGATGGTATCGTTTATAAGTAACAATATGTAATTAATTAAGAATTAAAAAATTTGAATAACGCCAATATATATTTACAATTTTAATGAGATATTTGAGCTGGATGGGAGGAACACAACCTTTGAATATTTGGTGGAATATTAGATAATGAGACTCGCATTTCGTCATCAAGCATTTTTAAGCTTCCTCGGTGCAATGTCTTTAAGTTTGACATTGTTGAGAAGGATACTTCACAAATGTAAGTAGTAAACTGCAGAAGAATTTTTAACGCTTTTTTGCCTATGTTTGGATGTCTTTTCGAAACGGAAATCCAAAAGTTGTCTAAGTCACCCTCTCCGTACATTATTAACAGACTCCGATCATTTTTTAATTCAGCTAATTCTTCTTCTTCAACAGTTGAAAAGTTACTCAGCGCAGTTGAAGGAAATGGATTTCTGATCCAATCATATTCTTTAATTTCAACAATTAGATGGTCAACAATTAGAGTGCTGATATCACATTTTAGCTCGCACTCAGCAGTTTTGGAAAACATTTCAAAGTTGTCTTCGTTCACTTTCCTTTTCCAAATTGCTATCTTGTCTCTCATAGTATAAATTTTATCTACCGCTGTTAACATATTTTCTCCTTTTCCTTGCATACTGGTGTTTATTTTATTCAGATTCTCAAATATATCAGCAAGATATGCCAATTTTGAGCACCAAAGTTTGTTTTGAATAAGATCGCAGAATTCATTCTGATGGTTTTCTTTAAAAATTTCAAACCTAATTTCCCTCAATTCGTATACACGACAAAGCACTCGACCTCTTGACAACCAACGAAGCTCAGTGTGTAGTAAGAGCTTCTTATACTTTGCCCCCATTTCTTCACAAATATGAGAAAATAATCTGGATTTAAGAGTTCTACTTTTAATGTAATTGACCATTTGAACCACCTTGTCCATAACTTTTCTTAATTCATCTTCAATAGTTTGCGCGACTAAAGCTTCGCGATGTAAAAACAATGAGTAATTATAATATCTTCATTCTCTTTTTTTGCAAATGCTGCAAAAACTTTTGTTGAACCAACCATTGAGGGTGCACCATCTGTGCATATTCCTACACAATTTAACCACAGCAAATTATTTTCCTTCATGAATCTAAAGTTTTAAATATGTCTTCGCCTCTAGTTCTCATTGGAAGTTCTTGAAATTGCTCAGTAATTTTCTCATTATGAATGAAACGTATAAAAACTAGTAATTGTGCTAACCCACTGACATCTGTTAATTCATCTAATTGCAATGTAAAGATCATATTATTGTCTTGAAAAATAGCTTTCATTTGAAGCTTTATATCACCAGACATGTCTTGAATACGTCTTCCAATCGTATTATCTGACAAAGGAATTTTATTAACTTCTATCTCAAATTCGGGCCAAAACAATGTTCGAACAATAGCACAGCAAGAGTCCTTTATGGTAGTTTCTGCTATAGAGTGTGGTTCTTTGTTTTTGGCAATTATTTGAGCAACGAAGTAACTTGCCTCTTGAGCTATCTCTGATGTTTTCATTCTCTTTGTGAACGATACAGACTGCTTTTTAAAGGACCTTGAAAGTTCAATAAAGTATCCGACTGCTCTTCCTGACAGATGACTGTGTTTTGTAGCAAAATGGCGATTTAATTTGTTTGGTACCATACTTTCATTTGCAAGTATATCACCGCAAACTAAACACTGGGGACTAGGATTGTTTTCATTACTAAAAAATGTGAACCCCAGTTTCATATAATCATTATTGTATAAACGAGGTTTTGAAATTTTTTTATGACACTTGTTGCCTACCAATTCAGGCAGTTGAACTGTTGGTTCTTGTGTAGTTTCCTAGCCGCTACATTTTTTTCATTGCAAACGTCATCTTCAGCACGTTTTTTTTTAATTAGAAACTTATCCATTTCATGCGTAGTTTAAGTGCAACTTAATAAATACACCTAATTCCGAAATTTAACAACTTCTATAATCTAAAAAAAATCAATAAATTTATAATAGTATAGGAACACACAAACTTACCTGTGTGTAGAAATTTATTGTTCTGAAATTTAATAACCTTATCATAGGATTTGTGATAGGATTTGTGACACACCAACACAAAACACATAATGAAAAATGCATGCACACCTACGTGAATTATAGAGGTTACTAAATTTCGGAATTGGATGTAGAACTGCTTAAAATAGTTGTAAAGTTTTAACAGTTACAAAAATTGGAAAATAATACAGCACAAGCTCTAAAGCAGTGTTATTAGAGTTAACAATTCTGCGTTGTACACATCTAAACTTCGCAATCAAAACTTGTTTCATCATGTTTCGCTCATCAAATTCAGTCTCAAAAAAATTCATTTCAGTTGGCGATTTTCAATTTATTTCGACATTATGCATTTAGTATATTTTTATTCTTTCCGGTTGAACGCTAAAAACACGGAGAATAAATGTAATTTAATGAAGTTTATATGTGAAAAAAAAGTCTTTTGGTTGGTTATTTTTCTATGTTTAAATAATGAATTCCAACGATTAACTAATAAATAGGGTTAACAAGCGTTCTTGCAGCTAAAACACGACGGACTATATATGTGTATTGTATTTCAGTCTAACAATCGTTAAAAAGTTTATAAATTTAAGGGACTCTGTGGCTTTCTCTTTTAGAATATTCAGAAGAAACGAGTTTGAGATTTTCCACATTTAGGAAATAAAATTCTTTTGGCTAATTTATTCAATTTGATGAGACAAGTTATTTTATAACCACAATTGTTTCGTACCTCTATGAAATATTAGTCTTATTTAGGAAAGTTACAACAATTGGTTCCATCTAAAGATTTTATTAATATTAACACAGAGTGATCACTCTTAAATAGTAATGTATATTGCGTAATAACTAACACATTGTATTGAATTACGCAATATACTCTGAACTTCTTCACATTTGGTCCTTGGCCTCTAATGTAATATCATTACTCTCCCCTTCATAAGATTGATGCCATCTCTTTAACCATTCGATTCGTCGGTGCCGCGTCGTATCTGGATATTGCAATTCAACTTGATGATCTGAAACAAATCTAAGAATTTTATATGGACCATCATATTGAATATCATTTTTGTTTCTTCTATGTGGTTCTCGTCTTACTAGTACCTCCTCCCCACTTCAAAATGTCGTTTAATTCTTTTGTCTTTTTCGAATGTTTTCATCTTCCGCGCAGCTTGCTTGTTATTCTTTTGTGCTTCTTCCGAAATATCGTGTATTTGATGTTTGAGTCTAGAATTAGCGTGTAACGTTATTTTCCGTCCATATACTATCTCAAATGGTGAATATTTTGTAGAACTTTGATAAGTTGCATTTATACTGAATTCAATTCGAGGCAGCAGTTCGTGCCACTGTTTTTCAGCACAGCCCCCTTTCATCGTAGTCACAAGTAAATCTCTCATTGTTCTGATAGCTCTTTCCACTAAGCCATTCGACTGATGTTGATATGGCGAGGCGAATTCTTGCTTTATTCCAAGTTGTTCTAATTTTTCCTTAAAATATTTGCTTTCAAAATTTCGCCCTCTGTCTGTCAATATACTTTGAGGTTTACCATATTTGTAAATCCAATTGTTCATTAGCGTCTTCAAAATAGTTTTTTCATCTTGGTTTGCTGTAGCCGTTAGACTTACTAATTTGCTAAACCTATCAATAATAACGATAACATACTTTTTGTCGGTTGAAGTTCTCTCCATGAAAGCAACATCCATCACAATCTGTTCTAGAAATTCAGAACTTTCGTGTGGAATTAAAATTTCCTTTGTCCTCCCTTGGTATATTTTCCTTCTTGCACATGTGACACATCGTTTTACTATCTCTTTAACAGTTTCTTGCATTTTCGGCCAGAAAAAAATCCCTTCCAAATAATGAAACAGTTTCTTAATTCCAACGTGACATAAATCTTCATGTATTTTAATCACTAGTTTAGATTGATAGCTTTTTGGGATTATCACTAGATCTATTTTGTCTGATTCCAATACAAGCATATCATCCGATATCTTTAATCGATCTTTATATCTGAATAAAAAACTATTTAGAAACGATTCCTTCCGAAAATCTATCTGATTCTTAAGAATTTCCATCACTTCCTGGAACAATTTATCTTTCTTCTGTTCTTCCATAATTTCTAACATTGTCTGTGTTTTTTGTATCAAATTGATATATCTTACTCTTGACCTTTCTTGTTTATGTTGTACATGTGCTGTCTGGCACTGTGCACATAAACTTCCCTCGATCCTTGATAATCCATCTACGTTTGCATGTTCTTCGCCTTTCCGGTATTTCAATTGGAAATCGTATTCCGATAGATTAGCCATCCATGTCTGAAATTGTGGACTTATTGCTTTTTTATTCGTGTTCATAAATACTAAAGCTTTGTGATCTGTTCGAGCCACGAATTCTTTCCCGTATAAATACTGTCTAAAATATAAAACATATTCATGCAATGCCAACAACTCTTTCCTTGTTACGCAGTATCCCTTTTCATAGGCCGTCAGATTTCTTGAACCGTATGCGATAACTACTTCTGAACCGTCTTCTTTTATTTGACTCAAAACTGCTCCAATAGCTTCAAAACTGGCATCAGTATCCAAAATAAATTTACGGTCTATACGAGGAAAATCAAGAATAGGTGCTTGTGTTAAAGCTTCTTTAAGTTGTTTAAAACTGTTTTCACAATTTTCTGACCATTCGATTGTTTTATCACAACTTGACGCTGCTGCATGTAGGGGTGCTGCTATTTTGGCATAATCTTTGACAAATCGTCTATAGTAATTTGTCAAACCTAGAAAAGATCGAAGTTGTTTAGCACACTGTGGTTTCGTCGCTTCTGTAATTGACTTGATCTTCTCTGAATTTGTCTGTATTCCATCTTCACTGATGGTGTGGCCAAGGAATTTTAATTTGGTCTTGTAAATTTCGCACTTCTCCGGATTTATTCTTAGTCCTGTTTTTTTTATTCTTTTGAAAACTTCTCGCAATCGCTCATCATGTTCAGACTGGTCCTTGCCATATACCAGAATATCGTCTAAATAAACAATTGCTCCATTAAACAATATACCCTCTAACATCGTGTGCATTAATCGCTGAAATGTTGCTGGATCCGTTGATAATCCAAATGGAAGTCGATTGAAACAAAATTGACCTTCTTTGGAACTAAAAGCCGTTTTTTCTTGTGCTTCTTCTGCTAATGCGACCTGATAGTATGCTTGTCCAAGATCTAAAGAAGAAAAGACTTTAGATCCTGATAGGTTATCGAGTAATTGGGATATGTTGGGCATAGGAAAAGATTCTCTTTCTGTCATCTTATTCAACTCTCGATAATCTACGCACATTCTTATTGAGCCGTCTTTCTTTCCTACCACAACCAATGGGGAGCTCCATGGACTTTTACAGCGTCTTATAACTCCAGCTTTTGTTAACTCTTTTATCATATCGTCAATTTTCTGTTCTAGATGCATCGGTTGTCGTCTTGGAAATTGCATTGTTGGATTCCCAGATGTATTAATTTCGTGCTCTACGATTCTTGTGAATCCTAAATCAAATCTGGCTGCCATAAATATTGAGCCGAATTCATCTAATAATTTGTTAATTGTTGGCAATTCATTTCTTCCCAATTCCTTTTTTGCTTTTTGTCTTCTCTCGTCATCAGTATAATTGCTAATCTTTGTTTCGGATTCGATATTGTTAATTTCCATCAACTGCACTCCAAATGCTTTCAAAGTATCTATCCCACCAATAAAACCTGGAAATATATTTTTAATAACAATTATTTTGATAGTCCTCATCTTATTGTGCCAATAAACATTTACTTCTGTACATCCCTGTGGTTTTTGAGTTCCTGGAAAAACTCCACATATTTCGATTTCACTGCTGCTTAAACGTGGACTGCCAATTTTATGCCATGTTTCCTCATTCATTACTGTAATTGAAGCTCCAGAATCCCACAACATCTCAATCTCAACATCATTTATCATCATCTTGCTCCATTCCCTTCCATCTGACGTCGCATACCTCATTCTCTCTGTTCTGTCATTCCGATTTTCTTCCTTTACAACCCCATTGACGAAATGTATGCAATAGAGTTCCTCGTGTTTTTTTCAGTTTCCACATCATGAATTGCATAATCATTAATTGATTCTCTTGTTTCTGCATCATCCGAGTAATTTCTTCCGTTTTCTTCGTCATGCACACAAGCTATCATTTTCTTGTTCTCATAGTTCTGTTGTTCTTTCCTTCTTAATAAATAACAATCACGAAAATTATGCCCTCCCTTACCACATATCAAACATTTATCTTTTAGTGGACATTCATATCTTCTGTGCCCATATTCGCCACAGCAAAAACATTGGCCTGACTGTAATTCGCCGTTTCTTGGATCATGGAAGGCCTCTAGATCGATTGTATAATCTCTTGGCAATGTGTTTAAGCGAAACCGTTGGTGTCCTTCTCTGCACATTCCGTTCGACTGTGCGATTCATTTCGTTATTTCTGTTATACGAATTATCTGGTAAATTCTCTCTTCTGTAATTTCCTTGGCTTCTTAATACATTGGTGTTACTTCCATTTGTTTCTCTTGTAAAAGTTTCTGAATTTCTTCTCCTTGTTGCTTCCGCGTAACTACTCTTCTTTATTACCATAATTTCTTCCGTCTTTTCTTTTGATTCAACTTTTTCGTAAATTTTGGCCAGTTGATTTCGTTCTTCTGCTGTCATCGATGGTTTCATTGTTAGAGCATCCTTTAATCTTCTGTCTCTGACCCGTCCAGTTATAATTTCATTGGCAATCTCCTCTACCCTCATTCCTGAATTAATAACTTCACTCACTAATTTCAATACCCTGATTTCGAAGGTTGCATATCTCTCATTTTCCTCTTGTCTAATTGCAGCAAGTTCTTTAATCTTGTCTATAATAGTCAATTTAATTGTAAATGTTTCGGAAAACCATTCTTTAGCTGCTTTATCTGTTGTTTTTTCTGTTTTGAAATTTTTCCACGGTGTAGCCGCTTCATCACAAAGGAGAAAATCGAATGCTTCGGTCCTCTTCAAATCATTTCTAGCGATCCAATCATCAATTGCCTGTATCCATTTTTCAGCTTCCTTGGTACATCTGCCGTCGTATCTTCTAATCTCCATATCCAAGAGTTCTTGCGCACGTTTCGTTAGCGCGTCTCTTGCAGACTTTTTCCCTTCTCCTCGAGTCGTCATTGTGTGAACATTTTCGGCGTGGTCGCCAGTTACAACAATTGGTTCCATCTAAAGATTTTATCAATATTAACACAGAGTGATCACTCTTAAATAGTAATGTATATTGCGTAATAACTAACACATTGTATTGAATTACGCAATATACTCTGAACTTCTTCACATTTGGTCCTTGGCCTCTAATGTAATATCATTACTAGGAAAATACAGTTAGACAATGATTGATAATAGGTTGAGTTTCCGAGAATTAAAAGATGCTATTCTTTATTTTGAGCCAGAACTTGCTCAAAATATTTCAAGCAACTGGAATTGATATTGAAGAATTAATATTTTCCTTCATAAATTTGTGATCTGTGGATTTGAACAAACCACTTTACTCAAAACCACTGTATGCCCATATAAATGTCAACATTGTGTTACCATTATGATAAACAATTTTTGTAATTAATTTATATTTAGTAATTCGTCAATCAAGAGTTATTAAAATATTAAAAACATTAAAAAAACATCGATATATTTACTGATTCATAGTCAAGCTTTTTAATAAATACAATGTCAATTGAAAAGAAATCAGTGGTGAAAATTGAAAAAAGTTCTTATAATATTAAAATATTGTATATAAAATGAGAATTTGATGTCTGATATATTAAATATGATTACCTTTTACTCAATAGGTGGCAGAATTTGGGATTATTCGCAAGCTAAATTATGTGGAACTGAAGGAACTGATTCTTACATCAGTACAGGCAGATATTTTCTTGTTACATTTGTGAGTGGAAGAGATTCAATGAATCCTAAAAGAGGATTTTCACTAACCTATAAATGCATTGCAAAAAGTAATAATTTTTTAATGTTTGAGAAAGTATAATGACAATAAATGATTTAATCTCATTTCAAAAATAGAGCGGAAAGGTAACATGACTTTAAGGTAATATAATAATAATTTATAATATGCAACATAAATCAGTAGTTTCAACCAATGGTAAATTAGTAAACAGACTACAAATATCAAACGAAACCCTAATTTCATCGAAACTTTGTCTACCGTATTGTGCGATGCAGGAAAAAAATTCAAAACTATCTTTACACATAAACTCTGATCATTTTAATGGTTTTAATAACCCATCCAAAAATTTAGCTATTATCCATGGATAAAACAGGTCTCATAGATACACCAACTTTATGGATTTTTTGGAAGCCCATACGTTTTTGCTGGTTGCGACTCCGTTGGGCGAATAGATTTAAACAACTGTTTATCCATTTGTTTATTTTTAATTAACTTATTCAGTATAGTGAAAATACGAAAATACATATATTGGATTACATGTTTACATATTTATGTTTTTTATAAATATATATATATATATATATATATTTGTGTGTGTGTGTAATCATCTAATCCAAAATAGAATTAATAATAAATTGAGAAGAGAAAAAGAAAACAATTGTGCGTATAATATTTTAGATTTTCTGCTCGTTTTGCTCTAATGAAATCTTGAGTTACCAAAAACTTTTTTTCGATTTAATTTTATAATAGTCCAGATTATCATTTAGATTTTTATTGCAAAACAATTCTATTCTTAAAATAAAAATGAAATTAAAAGAGGAATAGATATTTTAAAGGGAAGGTTTTAATGATCACTTTCTAAACTGTAAAGATATCATATCTAAGCGTTTCCTCTTTTGTGGTTTGATTAATTGCCAAAAAATATTTAATGGAAGATGATTTTAAATAAAATATATATGAGTTCCATGAAAATGTCCTTACATGTTTTACCATCCAGTTGGAACAGCTAGTGAACACAACGGCAACAATCTTTAAAAATTAATTTCATTTGTAACTCCTCATTATTAAAATAACAGTTTTAGCAATTTTAAACCAACAAATTTAGCCAAAAACCACTACAACGACTTCGTTGTTCTTAATAACACAAAATGTGGATTTGTTAGAAATTCCATAATATTCGTGAAACAGAGAGGTATTGGGTCATAAACGCCTTTCACTCCGGGCCCAATTGAAGCTCTCTCTGGGCATAGTACTAAGTATGTATGTGATCTGTATCAATTATAGTGCTTAAACTAATAACTTTTTCTTTCCATTAAAAGTAATACCTTGTTAATCCGACAAATTGTGAGGTGACGGAATAACGGAATAGATCATTTACTCATATAAACAGGAACCTAGGGGGTTGTAGTAGGATGCATAGCACTTCTAACTTCCTAAATATCTTAAGATATTGTATTATTTACATGATCAGAAATAATTCCTTAATTGTTCAACGATTATCACTCTAATCATTTTTTATGATTTTAATTATTATGATTTTATTATTATTATTATTATTATTATTATTATTATTATTATTATTATTATTAATATTATTATTATTAATATTATTATTAATATTTTTATTTTAGATAAATATTTTGTCCTACCGGTAAATTTCAAGGCCATGAATTACGTGTTGATATACATGAGCGTTACAGTTTTGTTCACTTTCACATTTCTGCTGATATTTATTATATTAAAAGAATATCGTAAAACAATTAGAATTATTTGCATTCGAGAAAATTTATTTAATTCATGTTACAAATTGAAATTTTTTTCATGAGGTTGTTAATTGAAATAAATTTCAAATGATTACAAATGTTTTTTGAGTTTATCACAATTTATTTACTATAAATACATCTAGTCATTTTTTACACGACTTTCAAATAATGAGGTTAAAAATATACTTTTGATGATTTTACACGATCGGTTTTTTTCACATGACAAAAAATGTTTCATTTTATTTAGTTTTTTGAACAATATTCCAAATAAACCAATTTTTTTATTTATCTTTCAAATATTTGCTATGTTCTTCACACAGAAAGAAGTCGTTGAAAATATCAATTTTTACCTTCTGACCATATCTAGGGCAATAGTGACAAGTGATGAATATAAAGCAAACCAAATATAACATAACATACTGCATTACATAATATCTGTAATGGTATCCATTGGTATGATGTAATTATTGCATGTAATGATATAGCAATTGACATATGACCTCTTACATACTATTAGACCTTAAACCTTTTGCATAATGATTGACCTTTATTAGTGAAGCTAAAAGGTTTGTATTACAAAAGCAAAAGATAGTTATATGGAAGGAAACCAACTAAAATAACCTTCGTGATTATATGATGGTCTATCTTAAATTTGATGTATTTCTTTTGGTTGACTTTTTACAGCAGTTTCGAAATAAATCCTTAGTTCATAATCATCTTAAACTATTACACTTTTTAGGTATTCATAGCATGTCTTTGAATTGTATCCCATATCTCTAAAAATCATAAAAACCTTAAATTCGACATTAATCGTAAAATATACTGTTTCTGTGGAGAGTGGATAAACTACGCTGATACCAAAAATCATATAGAGAATAATCACCCCACCCTTGAAATCAACAACTCTATTACTCCTATCAACTCTTCTAAGGTAACTAACAATAATATAAATAATGTTTTTATAGACATTCTGGATACCCAAGAGGCAATCCTATCTCCCCTAAATAATGAAATTATTACCAGGGACTTACCTGATAATATTCTTTTCTCAAACAATATTGATAAAGAAGCTTCATGATGGTCACAGCATACAATCAAGGCTTTCATCTTCTCTTTTGCCATAAGACCTACTTCTATTTTCGTTGACCCCTATATAGGAAACGCCCTCATTCAGCACAACTTCAAAACCTTCTTCGAATCCTTTCCCTTTAAAGAATTTGCTGATTGGAATGAGATCATAATGCCAATGTGTCACTCCAAGGACAATTGGTTCTTCTTCTTTCTTGACAAGCGTCGTAAACTCGCACTTCTTATTGACCCTATCACTGATGAATGTCCCTCTACCCATCAAATACTTGCTAATAATATCCTTGAAACCATTCTTGACTTACAAAAAATTGTCTCTCCCTTAGACATCAAACTTCAATATCTTGAATACCCCAGATGCAGCTCTCCTTATGAATCAGCCTTCTTTGTATGCCATATGATTGAATGTTTGATGAAACATGATAGGATTACCTCCTCAAACATCCAGAATATGTCTGATAAGATAAAAAATATAATTAAAAAAATTATTAATAACAGAATGGCTAATGATGATGTGCGAAAATATCGACCATTTATCAATAGCCTCATAATTAATTTAAATACAGATGCAACTGACTGTGATACAGTCCTTTGTGAAATTGAAAAGATAAACGAAAATATTAACGCCTTAAAATACATTAATAAAAAACCGGCTGACATCATTCATAAGACAAAAAAACTAGACAACGAATTATTAGTTATTAAAAGGAACAGATACAAATTTGACCCCAAGGAGGAGATATCTAAGATCTTGAACAATGAATGTAACTTTCAAAAACCCACTATGACCAATATTCTCAAACTCTTTGCAGGGGAATTGGTAACCTCAAATCCGCTTTCTATTAACCTCCTTTGCTCCTTCTCAGAAAACTACTCCTCTACTCCCTTTGATACTGATGAGATCAAATACATTTTCTCCAATCTTGACAATACCGCTCCAGGCTTAGATCTTATCACACTTGCCAATTGGAAAAAGATATCACCAGATTTCGAACTTCTTCTCTCTATATGTAATAACATCCAAAGGAATTCCCTCTGTCCATCTACTTGGAAAACCTTCCGGACAAAACTCATCCTCAAAGCCGGTAAGAATGAGATAAGCCACGAGGCCAGCTCATGGAGACCGATCTCCATCATGAATACAGCATACCGCGTTTTCTCCTCACTTCTTAATAACAGACTCCTTGGATGGATCAAAGAGGGTAACCTTATCTCTAAAAATCAGAAAGCAATCGGCACCCCCGATGGATGCGCTGAACATAATCTTATCCTTCAACTCATTAAGGATGCCTCCATACGAAACAAATCTGACCTTCATATTGTCTGGCTGGATATCACTGATGCCTTTGGCTCTCTACCACATGACCTCATCTGGCATACTCTCTCTACAATAGGTTTACACCCTAACACCATTAGGCTGATAAACAATATGTATGACAATGTTAAGACCATCTTTGACTGCGAAGGTGAAAAATCGCCCTCAGTTCCCATCCTAAAAGGAGTGAAACAAGGATGCCCACTCTCCATGACTCTTTTCTGCCTCTCTATCGACTATATTATTAAAAATATCCTTTTCTCTCACCCCTTCATGTTTGGTGATATGAATATTGGTATCTTAGCATACGCGGATGACATCGTATTGATCTCAGACTCTTACCCATCAATCACCTCCGCTCTCCTTGAAACTATTCGTCTCGCCTCACTAGCCAATCTAAAATTTAAACCCTCGAAATCTGGTTATTTCCACTTAAATGACAGTAATAACCACCAACCAATTAAACTATATAATGAGATTATTCCAAAAGTAGATGACTCGAACTTCTACAGATATCTAGGAGTAGACTTTGCTTATAAGAAAAGACACAATATTGATGAAAGACTTGAACTCGCTATTAACGATACCGAAAAAATCCTAAACTCACATCTTCACCCATCTCAGAAGATTAATGCCTTCAAGATATTCATACATTCTCGATTGATCTTTCCCTTCCGTAATTGTGAAATTCTCCATAAAATACTAGACTCTCATAAAGATACCATCATAAAAGATCGTGTCCCCCAAAAAGGTTTTGACAATAAGATAAGAAAAATGATAAAAATCTCTCTGGGGGATAAACTCTTGCAATTTAACAACAACTTCCTATACGCCTCTATAAAAATGGGCGGACTTGGACTTACCGCTGCAATAGACGAATATATCATACAAAGCATAGTACACCTCTCGCGTGCTCTAAACTCATCAGATCTCACCTTTCGTAATCTTGTCCTCTCAGAACTTGCTTTAGCACGTGGCCAAGGTAACCTGGAAGCTGCAATATCCTGGATTAATGGCAACATCTCTAAAGCCTTCCCAACTCATTCTATCTTTTCGAAATTCAAAAAATCTGTTGATCTGCTTCGTAGGAAATATGGCATACACGATAAAATCGTGCTTATGGAAGACCTATACCAACTTGAAATCAAATATAAAGATAGAATTAAATACTTTAATGAACATAACATGAAGGACATCTCCTCTGAACTGCACTGCATCATCGGTTTTATACACGCAGAAAAATGGACGATCCTAACATATCAGGGTCATATTGCCAAATCCATCACTGATAGCAGCACTGCTGACTTCCTCCTCAAATTCGATATACTTAGCGACGCCCAATACTTCTTCCTTGTTAGGGCTCGCAACAACCTGCTGAAATTAAATTTCACACCTCATCGACTTAAAAGTAGAAAATCTATCCTCTGTAGGCAATGCAACTCACACCCCGAAACACAGGCCCACATATTCAACCATTGCCCTGCGAAAATTAATGCGCGCAGAAATAAGCACTCCCGTGTCCTTGAAGCGGTCTGTGAATGTCTCTCTAATTATAACTTTCACCTAGACATTGAAATTTCACCTCAGGGTGTAAATTCAACTCTTAAACCTGATCTTCTCATAAAATCCTCTAGAAATAAGAACATTCATCTACTCGAAATAAAAGTCCCCTACGAACAAAAAGAAAACTTTAAAATTGCAGTTAAAAATAACTATATTAAATACGCCAACCTGGCCATAGATATTGAGAAATCCTACAAAACCAAAACTACTATCTCAGCCCTAGTAATCGGTACTCTGGGATCCTGGGATAGCAACAATAACCAGGTACTTAAAAAAATTGGCCTCACGAAACAAGAAATTCTAGGTCTAGCTCGAAAAGCCTGCACGGCTGCCGTCATAAGTAGCTACCATATCTTAAGAGAACACACCCTCAAAGACTGATATTATTATTTATACATATTTGTACTCAAAGCATTGATTACTATCTATATTGTCCATTATGGCTGTATTATACTTATACAAAACTACCCTCCTAAGTAATACACTCAATAATTAATTAATTTTAATCATAGAAAATCCTCCTTGGGCGTTGACATATGTACATCCCTTATTATATACTATTAGAAACTTATTATTAAAAGTATTTATATGGTAACAATATTGTACATTATGGCTCTATTATATTATTAAATAAATAAACTAGTGATAATCTAATATATACTTATAAATTAAAATTACAATACCCTTGTTGAACCTCTACTTCCATATCTAATACTAACTTAATTTTTATCTCAACTTTGATTTTTCCTATCTTAAAATCATCATAAAACTCAAAAATCCACTACTATAATAATATGCTGATATTAACATTATTTTTTTTTTACTATAAATTATCTTATCCTTCCCTTGTCTTATTATCACCTTTATTATTGCTCTTACTACTATTTAGTATTGTTGTTTTTATTGTTATTATTGTTTTTATTATTATAATTGTTATTATTATTATTATTATTATTGTTATTATTATTGTTATTATTATTATTGTTATTATTATTATTATTATTATTATTATTATTATTATTATTATTATTATTATTATTATTATTATTATTATTATTATTATTATTATTATTATTATTATTATTATTATTACTATTATTATTATTATACCTATCATCATTTATTATTACGGTACTACCTGTCAGTCACCGAATGGGTTAATGTAGGAACCCTTGTAGGGGTTCTGCCTATTTGGTGGTCTTTTTAGTTGTTTATATCAATATTATAATAATTACTACTATACTATTAATACTATTATTGTCACAATTATTACTATTATTCTACTACTACTATATCATCCCAACCTTCAACTCCTCTTAATGTATACTATAATAAGTAGCTATCATCGCTATAAACCTCGCAGGGGAGCCTTCCTGCTCCAACATTTACATTTACTTAAGAGAATCAATCACAACCGAATTCGCTCCTACGATCAGTTCCCGGAATACATTATTATCCTCTCCGATCCTGTGTTCCCTCCAAATGGCCGACCTCCACAAAAATCTACCACATCACTGAAAAACCTGCGATCAAACTCCGGAACCCATGATCTCAACTACTACCTGATCTCTCCTACCATACAATATAAGAACGTCCTATTTGCAATCACTCCATTTTATCATCACACTGAGACCTGCTACAAAAAATCTATATCTTTATCTATATATAAGTACACCAAAGCATAACCTTATTTACAATCAGTTTATCACTTATCTATACGAGCCATGGCTGATCAAGTCTGCGATTAGCCATGATTATCCTCTACTCTGCTCAAAGATGCTTACCTATAAATGTGAATGAGCCAATGCCAGGAGCTTCAGAATGGATCCCAGACCCCAAGCCGGACTGAAGTTTTCAGGAGAAAACACGTTTAGATGAAGGAGTATTGCACTCTAACATCCACAGCCTATTGAAATAAAAGCAGCAGATTACATAAGGGTGAGAATCGATCTCCCCTTCTTGGCCATGGGGCCCTAGAATTTACATAAAATAAAATTTGATTTTTTTTTTAGTTCTGATGACGTTAGACGAACTCATCGAGTTGATTCAAGATATGGAAATTTATAATTTCTCTTAGGGAGTTACACAAGGAGCTTGAAATTTGTAAACAAACATCATTTTAGTACAAATGAAAATACTGAACTCTTATATATTGACATAAATAATTTGTTTGGCTGGGCTCTTAGTCAAAAACTACCGATGGAAGAAATATTTTGGGTGACGAATAAGCCCTAATTAATTAATTTATTAAAATACTGTGAATCTAGATATCCAAACATATGTGCACGATAAACTGGATGATTTTCCGGTTGCCGCTGAAAAGATGTGTGCTCCAGAATATAAAGTAGAGAAGTTGATGCTCACTTTAGTAGTTCTAAAATGTTAATATTTCTACTATAGTTTAATAATGTGATAGTGCAAGAAATTTGTTGAGCTCGACAGAGTTTCCGTTAAAAGATATCTCGGAACAGTCGGTGTACTTGTATATTAATATATCAAATTCTATTTAATCAAAATACAAATATTAAATAATACAAAATTTTATTATGTATATAAAAACAGAGACCGATGTAAACAATGAATTCCGGAATTCAGTTTTCGTTAAAATTTCGTAATTTATTATTTCCTAGATACGCTTCTCTTCTAAAACTTATTATTATTTTCGTCCAAAATATTTCTTTGTCTTTCACTATTTAATACCAATATGTGTTTATTGATGTTTTTATTTGTGATTTTCTTTCCATAGCAATTCTCATTAGTAGGTTCTATACTATAGAGCTGTGCTGTCCAACTTATCATAGCCTACGGGCCATATTTTCTTCACCAAACATTTCAGGGCCAAGAAGGTTGATAAATGAAAAGTTAGTTTATGATAATTAAAAAAATATTTTATTTATACTACGAAGAAAATTTTCAAATATTCGTAATATATTAATGAGAACATTGTGGCCGTAATTGTTTAGCAACAATATCTTTTATGTCCACATCAATATTTGTTGTGGCAAGTCTAATTATATCTTCAAAAATGGAATCTTTCAATCTGTTTCTATATTTTGACGTTATATATTTCATATAGGAGTATGCACTCTCGCAGATATATGTACTTCCAAAATTTAATACAATTTGAAGACCAAAATCTCTCAATTTTGGATATTTCTCTTTATCTAAAAACTTGAATATTTTCATTTACAGTTCTTATAAAGATAAGCATTTGACTTGTATCAGAAATGTCTGTGCTTTCATCCAATTCTAGCAAAAAATAGCAGCAACTATTGATTAGGTTTTCTAATTTATTATTCACATGCATGCTAATCTCGTTTACTGGTGAGAAAGTGATAATGTTTGAAATTTTCTTACCATTTCGTGGTCATTAAATGCTTGAGCCGTTTTTATGGCACATTTTTTAATTAATTCTCCATCCAAAAATGACTTCTTTGCCTTTACTATTTCGAAACAAACTTCAAACGATGCAGCTACAGATGCTTCTTGAAATTTTGGTTCTTGATTAAAATAATTCGTTTGATGATCCAGCTGCTTTTTTATTTTTTTCACTAGTGCTATTTTCATGTCTCACGTGTACGATTGATACTTTTTTTTATGCACGGAAAGATATTGGTGCTTCATGTTATATTCTTTACACACAGCTTTGATTTTTAAACATTCCAAACACTGTGGTTTACCATTCTTGTTCAGAATAAATAAATGATATATCAACCAGCGATCTTGAAATTCTCGATTTTGGAGGTCTAATTTTGTTTTATTAGAAGCACTCATTCAATAATTATTTTAAATAATAAATAAATATGAAATTAAGTTAATAATATTATAACACAATCATCCCTCAACAAATTCTAGACAAGACCGCATTCGCACGATTGCATGAATCAACCAAATAGCGCTGGGTTGTGTGCGCATCACGTGCGCAAACCATAGATAAAAAACAACCAATCACAAATATAATATGTGGCGCCAATGTTGACCCAACCATCATCAGACGTTAAACGGATTGCTGCTGTATTCATCCAGGTTAAGTGACTAAATAGTAAACTAAATAAAATTAGTAAACTAAATAGTACCTACTTTAAATTCAAATTAGATCTAAATTTACACTTGGTAAAATAATTTTAATATTAATAATTTAGTAATATAAAATTTATTCATAGTGAAATTTACTCGCGGGCCGCCAGTTGGGCAGCCTTGCTATAGAGAATCGATTTCGAATATTATTTAATATTTAAAAAATAATAATAATAAAATAAAAATAAATAATGATTCAGTATGCAGTTAACGTAATAAAATAATGATGATAAAAATAATGATGATAAGACGATCTTCATTTACTGAAGACTACTCATAAAGTAATAAAAATAGTGAACATGCCACTAGCACATTTACTCTAGAAAAACTATGTTCTTCATTAGAAACTTCTCCAACTTTATCTTTCTCATGGAGTAAAAGTTATCAAGTTTTATCAGTCTGACATATTCAAGAATTATATTGATGCAAACATCCAACTTCTGACTGTATTAACAAAAAACCTTGACAAAAATTATTTTAAGCTTCTTGACAATAGTTTATATGGTGAAGACAGTTGACAATTTGAAGAAACGAATGACTTTAAGATTACGTAACTCAGCTTCTAAACTAATTACTTATTCATCTAAACCTTCATTTAAAAAGACTTTTAAAATTAATCATGATGTCGTGCATCGATGGTTCCGAAAAAACGTTAACATCATTACTTTTGACTGCCTACCAAATTGATAGAATGTTTATCACGATTCACAAATATTGCCATGTAGTTTTTTCTTGATTCTTTGATGAACACCAGTCTTGTGTCCAGCCGTAACAACAGCATTATCATAGCACTGTGGCCTAAAATCTTGTAAATTCATATTGTCTTTCTCTAACTGCTTCAATATTTCTTGAAACAAGCTTGCAGCGTCCTTATCGCTTATTAATATAAAACCAAGAAATGATTATTTAATCTGAACAATTGTTTTCTCAAAATTTATATCAACATATCCTACTACCTCAGACATTTGTTCACGATGAGCTTGATCAAGAGTCGAGTCCACATATTTGGCAGAATCTGCTTTCCAGATATGAATCTTATCAAACTTATCAATACTTTTTTTGTTCATATAATTTCCCATGAAAACCAAATGATTTCTAATAATTTTTGAATTAAATGTTAATACTAAACTCTGTTCACATTAAGCAGGGTTCATATTGAACAGGATTGACTGTATATAGTTTATACTGTTTTACTAGTCATGTCTTTGTTACTCATATTTTTTAAAAAATCAATAACAAAATCTGGTTAATACAAAATAAGTATTGGTAATTTAAATATTGGTGATTTGTTTGCCAAGTTTTGCGATACTAATTTTGGTTGCATGGATTGAAGACTGATTTTTCCAGCTTCTTCCAATATAAAATTGAACTGATCATTTGATTTATTTGAATGTTTTTATGGAATGTTGGAGATCATCATTCATTTTACCATTGCTTTTTCTAATTTCTTTGAAATTAATTATTGATTTATTTAAATCAGTTTTGATAGTAGAAAGGTCCTAATAAAATCTGTCTATATTTTCTCGTGAACTTTTATCATAATTTCATACTAAATTTCAAATCTGTTTCCTAAATTACTTATTCTTTCTGTTATTCTTACTAAAGAAGCTTTTAACAATCTTGGTCTAAGATCCAAAAGCACCTCAATATATCGCAAATATTATAATTCTTGTTTATATCTCAAATACATGCGCATTAATGGCAAACTACGACCTTTGGTAGATTCCGAAAAGTGAGTTTACCAATGTGAGGTTTTGTTTGGCGAAGTAATCCTGCCAACCGTATCCAAATTAATTCAGACTTCCAACAAAGCTGCTCAGTAGATCACAAAGGTGTTGGGTCTTAGCCATAGCCTAACACTTAAACTCATTTCAACTCATTGTTAATTTTTATAGGGGTTCTAACTTGTGATTGAAAGGGAAAGACTATCCGTATGTGGGGGGGGGGGCTCGAAGACTCTTTAATCATTGTAAATAGTCATTCTGATAGGCTCAAAATGATTTGACGTTTTCTGATTAAATGATTCAACAAATTGCAACAAAGCAATACTTCTTTCAACTGAAAGTTAGCATGAAAAATAAATACTTTGATTTTGTTTTTGTTTTATTGAAATATTATTAAAAATTTTCAGCTTAATAATACATCAAAGAAATTTCTTAACCAAATAAAATAAAATTTATATTTAAATTAATGTTAAAAAGATAAAATAATTGTTTAAAATTTGCCGACTATTTTGTAAATTCTTTTGCATATTTATAGATATAAAAAATAATTAAGTTTTAAGAATTTTTGAATGTTGTGGAGTTTGGGAAATTCATATCTATTCTTTTTGGACATTCAATGTCTACTGAAATTGTTAACCAATGTTCAATATAAACTTGATCAGATATTTTTCTTTTCTTTGAAATTAATAATAATAATAATAATAATAATAATAATAATAATAATAATAATAATAATAATAATAATAATAATAATAATAATAATAATAATAATAATAATAATAATAATAATAATAATAATAATAATAATAATAATAATAATTATAATTATAATAATAATAATAATAATAATAATAATAATAATAGTAATAATAATAATAATTAATAATAATAGTTTCTATAACAGATCCATTAAAAAAAACTGCCAGACACCGAAAAATATGTGCTTTAAAAAAAGCATCGCCTATTGCATCACGATCAATGTATGCAAGGAAATATACATTGGAAGTACACCCAGGACCTTGCACCAAAGAGTTAAAGGACATCTAGATCCTGGTTGGAAATCCTCGATAAACAGACATCTCCAACAATATCAACCAACATAGGAAAGAAAAAATATTTCAATCGAAATCATAGCCAATAGAAACATCCAAAAAAATGTCAGATTCAAAGAAGAAATTTTCATCGTAAACAGACGGTCAAAAATCAACACTAAAAAAGAAATCAATGAAATAATCAATTTGATCTGTTGTCGTTGACCTTGAGAATAACTGATAATTTATAAAAAATTATAATAAATTAAAAAAGTAATATTAATATAATATAGAAATTTTAGGAAATATGCTTTCAAAATATAGGATTTAAAAATCAAAATTGGCACATTTATTGAAATATTTAAATTGCGTATATAAATAGTTATTGGTAGCTTTATGTTGTAAATATTTTAAAATATTTTATTAAAGTAAACTTCTAGGAGCTAATTATAGAAACTTTAAAAATTTAAAAATTTAGTTGGTGTCATTTTGAATTTTAAATAATATTTCTTTTAATTTTAAATAAAACTTTTAAAAATTCAGAAAAAGAAAGAATATGATTATATTATATTATATTTATTACCAATGAGAAGTAAAAAAAAAGAAAGAGAGAAATGTATGTTCGAGAAGAAGATTGCTAAATTACAGGAGATTGACAAGGACTATCTTATAGTCGAAATTATTTTCATTAAATACATTCGCAGGAAAAGGCTTATATTATCACTTTATTGTTTTTAATAATAAATGCTGCTACCAAAAAATCATTATTTTATACTAATAATAATAATAATTGTTAGAAAAAGACATAGTTTCACAGAAATATTTATTCACTACAAAAATCTAAACGGAACACACAATCGTTATACTATTTATAGTACATTGAATTGCGTAATCTACAAAAGGGAGAATTATTAGTTTAAGTGATACTGTTGACACAGAAGACAAACATACTTAATTTAGTTATACAAGCATTCCCGCATCATTCAATAGATATCAAGGTCTAGTGACCTGGTTATGTAAGTAATTCTTTGGAAATTATTATATCATCTTACATCCCCCTCCATTTAAAACTTTTGATCCATTCTACATTTCGAATTATTTCTTTGCCTTGCTTATTCTTTAGAACATAGCTTCTGTCATGTCGTTTTCCAGTTATTTCATAAGGCCCTTCATAACGTTCATCCATCTTTCTAGTATTTTCTTTTTTAACCAATACTTGATCTCCAACTTCAAAATTCCTATAATTTTGTGTAATTAAATTCTTTTCTATGTTTTGTTTATGTTTAATTCCCTCCACGATCTCCCTTCTCCGATTATTAGCATCATTATTTTGTATATCCAAATTCTCTTTTTCCATCCATTGTCTACAAATATTCCGCCCAAATATTATTTCAGAGGGCGAAAATCCGGTTGTCTGCTGTATCGTCGCATTTAACATAAATTCCACATCTGGCAATATTTCTGCCCAATCTTTATGCCGTTTGTCTTTTAACGTAATTGCAATTGCATCCCTTATAGTTCTAGATTGCCTCTCAACTAAACCGTTTGTACTATGATGATATGGGCTTGAATATATTATTGTAATACGATGCGTTTTCAACACTTCTAAAAGGAGTTGAGATTCAAATGTTTTTCCTCTATCGGAGTGAATGATTTTAGGGGCACCAAATTTCAAAATCCAATTTTCTCTTAAAATCTTTGCCGTCGTCTTTTCATCCTGATGAGCAACTGCCGTCAATGATATATACCTACTGAATTGATCAATTATAGCTAAAATATATTGTTTTCCATGAATTGTTTTCTTAAATGGTTCGCAGAAATCAATAAATATCTCTTTGAAAACTTCATCTGTACTCTGTTTAATCAGCGGTTCTTTTGTTCGTCTTGTCCACGTCTTCCGTTTCTGACACTGTTCACAATTTTCAATCACTCTTCTAACTTCATTTTCACTAATTTTCATTTTCATATTTTTCCGTGCATATTCGTAAATTTTTTTTACCCCTGCGTGACATAAGTCTTTATGTATATTAAAAATTACACCTTCATTATTTACTTTTATTTCTTGGTCCATATTTTCTATGGCCAATATTTTAGTTTTATTTTTATCTACCTTGGCGTTTTCATGAACTGTTTGGCACTGACTACATGAAGTACAGTCTTTTCTTGATAGGGCATCTGCGTTAGCATGCAATTCTCCTTTTCTGTATTCTAATTTGATATCTAGCCCACTTAAATAGTTAATCCATGTCTGGAATTGTGCTGTAATTGGCTTTTTTGTATTTATCATAAAGGTTATAGCTTTATGATCGGTTCTTAAAGTAAATCTTTTTCCATATAGATAGTTTTTGAAATGCTGAGTAAAATGATAGATTGCAAGCAATTCCTTTCGCGTAATGCAGTAACCGATTTCGTGCTTATTCATTGTCTTTGATCCATATGCAATAACTTGTTCTTGTCCATTACTACTCAACTGCGAAAGCACTCCCCCAATCGTATCGAAACTAGCATCTGTATCTAAAATAAAGGTTTTTCGTAAATCCGGAAATCCTAGTACTGGGGTAGACGTTAACGCTTTCTTTAGCGTGTTGAAATTTGTTTCACATTCTTCAGTCCATATAAGTTTATCTTTGTTAGACCCACATAACCTTTCTAATGGTCTTGCATACTTGGCGTAATCTTTAACAAATTTTCGATAATAATTTGTTAAACCTAGAAAGCTTCTTAAACGTTTAATACATTTTGGTTTTTCATATTCTTGCATTGCTTTTATCTTTTCATAATCTGTCTTAATACCATTTTTATTTATAATGTGTCCCAAAAATTTTATTTCTAGTTTGTTAAAACAACATTTTTCTAAGTTTATTTTCAAACCAGCTTCTTGAATCTTTCGAAAAACTCTTTCTAGTCTTTTTTTATGTTCGATTTCATTGTCTGCAAATATAAGGATATCGTCTAAATAAACAATTGCTTCTCTCCAATTAAGATCACCCAAAACTTGAGTCATTAATTTTTGAAAAGTTGCTGGGGCAGCTGCAATTCCAAAAGGCATTCGGTTAAAACAATATTGACCATCTTTTGTTGAAAATGCAGTCTTTATTTTTGATTCCTCTTCTAATTCCACTTGATAATAAGCATTACCAAGATCGATAGTGCTAAATATCTGTGCTCCATTTAGGATATCCATCATCTCTTCAATATTTGGTATTGGAAATCGAGGTCTCTCCGTAATTGCATTTAGTGCCCGAAAATCCAAACATATTCTAATATCTGATTTATTCTTTTTTAACACACATACCAATGGGCTATTCCACACCGAGTCACATTTTTTTATAATTCCTGCTTCTTCCATGTCTTTTAGCATGTCTTGTATTTTGTGAGCAATATGAATCGGCTGACGTCTAGGATTAATTGTCACTGGGCTACCTCTAGTAACTATCTTATGTTTAATTAACTGTGTTTTTCCTACATCCCATTTATTTTTCATGAATATATCCGAAAATTCTTTAAGTAATTTATTAATCGTTGGGTCGATAATTCCTTTCAAATTCTTTTCCTCTAAATTCATTAATTGATTTTTTAATTTTACTTTAGTTACTGCCTGTAATTTAATATCAAAACAATTCATCATTTCTACGCCTGCAATTACGCTCGGGTTAATCTTATTTGCCACAAAGAATCTTATTACCAATTCTAATCCCGAAATTCTCACTTTTAGTAATATTGTTCCTATGATTTTAAGTGTGCTCTCGTTTGCACATGTAACCATAATATTGGATTCCCCTATTTTATCACGCATCTTTAATTTACTAACAACATCTTCGCTAATCACGTTTATTCTAGCCCCGGTATCCAAAAGACAATCAACTTTTATTTATTTTCCAGCCAAATACCTACACTAGGTCTGCCATTCATTCTTTCGTAAACGAATTTAGGTGCAAAAGGTCTTTCTTTATTTTCATTAACTTTATTATTAATTATATCGATACTCATAATCTTATCAATTTTGTTATTAATTTCATAAAAACTATATTCAAAATAATTTTCAAAGTCAAAACATTCACAATCATTCATAATTACATCATTAATTTTTAAATCATCTTTAAATTCATTCATTACGGAAATCTTGAAATCACAAGCATTCAACTTCAAACATTCTGTGTCAACAATATACTTACTTAAACCAAATTTATGGCTCCTAGCAACTCCCTTGAAACTGGAGCCTCCCCTTTTAGCTGTTCACAATCTTTTTGCATGTCATCCTGTTGAATCAGCTCTCCTTCCTCGTATTCGTAGTCGTATATCGCATTGCATTGTCTTCGATGTGGTCCTCTGTCTGAAGATTGGTTTCTGCTTTGATATTGTCCTCTGGATCCAAATTGTTTTTGATTTCTATCATAATTTCTTCCGTTGTAATATGCTTCTGTTTTAACTGAATTTCTTCTGATGTCCCAACATTGATACTTGAAATGACCATTTTTGGAACATTGAGAGCATTTTACGTTTGGGCATTCTGCTCGAATATGTCCTTGCTCTCCACACGCCCAACATCTCTGCAGTTTAAATCGCCTGGTCCCGTTCTTCCAGTCACTTTTATTTGGCATATTGAAGTTCGCGGCCTCATTGGTTCTTGAGTTAGAAAATATTGGCGTCTTATTCTGTTGGTACAACTGAGTTTTTCTCGGACTTTTGACTGTCTCCGCATATGATTTATTTTCATGTAGAGATGCTAAGGATTGTTCACTTGAAAGCTCTTTTTGAATTTCTTCCATTCTTGATATCACTTCCTTGGCCTTATCTACTGATTTAACTTCTCTAAATTTCAATTCTTTTTTTGTTTCCATATCTTCCATTACATTCTGCATTAAAAATAACATTAATGCCGGTTTTGTTAATTTGTGTCGAAGAACATTGTCGACGAGCTTTTCCACTTTATTGAAAAATTCGGTGCACGAGTCATTTCCTTTTCGATATCTTAAAGCTGCGTCTAGATCCATGGCTAGATTTTTCCTTGGCTCGAACGCTTTTCTTAATCTTTCTTCATAGCCTGAATAATCGCTCTGTACTTCTTCATATTTCTGGATCAACTCTACCGACAGAAAGGCCTTAGTAACAATTTCTTGAATTTCTTGCGGTTGTTGAGTGAATTCGAAAAATCTCTTCAATTCCAAAATAAAAATTTCTAAATCACCATTTGGCAGCAATTGATTAGGTGGCTTGATATAGTTCTGGAGTCCTGGCGTGGTCGCCATGTTAGAAAAAGACATAGTTTCACAGAAATATTTATTCACTACAAAAATCTAAACGGAACACACAATCGTTATACTATTTATAGTACATTGAATTGCGTAATCTACAAAAGGGAGAATTATTAGTTTAAGTGATACTGTTGACACAGAAGACAAACATACTTACTTAATTTAGTTACACAAGCATTCCCGCATCATTCAATAGATATCAAGGTCTAGCGACCTGGTTATGTAAGTAATTCTTTGGAAATTATTATATCATCTTACATTTATAGATATAAAAAATAATTAAGTTTTAAGAATTTTTGAATGTTGTGGAGTTTGGGAAATTCATATCTATTCTTTTTGGACATTCAATGTCTACTGAAATTGTTAACCAATGTTCAATATAAACTTGATCAGATATTTTTCTTTTCTTTGAAATTAATAATAATAATAATAATAATAATAATAATAATAATAATAATAATAATAATAATAATAATAATAATAATAATAATAATAATAATAATAATAATAATAATAGTAATAATAATAATAATTAATAATAATAGTTTCTATAACAGTAAGGTTTTCCATATTTATAACAATTTAAAATAATTCTTAAAATCTTACGTGTGGTTCAAACACTAAAAAAATAACAATTCAGTAATACAAATAAAATAAGTAACACTTCAAAAAAAGTTCAGTTCCAAAAATTATGTTAAACCGAAAATTTTTCAAAATCTAATTAAAAAGATTTTTAAAAAGGTTATTAAAAGTTTTTAAAATGATAAATGGTTTTACTGAGTAAACATTTTTGATTTATAATATCATAAATATTTCATTGTTGGGGAATGGGCAGTTTACAAATGAAATTAAGACTCTAAATCTTCATTATATTTACCATTATATCATTATATTTAATCCAATAAAAAATTGTAAATGAAAATAGTCGAATGTTTTATTCATATTCATCTCTAACATAGAGTTAAACAATCAAAATTAAAATAAAATATGAAAAATATTTTTTTAATTATTTGAAGTCTATCCACAATTTTTATCATTTGCTCATTAACATTATTTCAAACTTGATTGGCTTATAGGAATTTTTAATATTACGTAACGAGCATTGGATCATTATCGCAATATTTTTCGACATCTCTGGAAATTGAACGGCAACTGTCGGGCTGTAATAATCCTTTTGATTTATAAAAGGAAAATGCATATTAGGAATAACTCCACTAAAATAATTAAAAATTATCGTTATAATAATTTAATAAAAATTGATTTAAAATATAAAATTGTTTTAATAAATAAGAAAATTTCAAGAAATTATTTTAGTACTAAAATATTAACTTAAAATTAAAATTAAAAAAAACTTATAAAATATTAAAGTTCTTTTTCTTAGTATTATTATTTGTATCTTTAGAAGAGAAATTAAATACAAATGAATGTTTTAATTACAGAAACATTTTTTCATATAAGATATTTTAAAAGCGATTTTATTAAATAATAAATATGCTTATTTTATTTTAATCTTTAATAAAATTTATATATTTTTATGTCATACAAATGTCATACAAAAAAAATAATATCTGTTTTTATTATATTTCCTTTAATTTTATTTTAACAAATATTTTATATGATTACAAAGCCGAGAATTTGCGGTGAGTACAAAAATAAAAAATAATAGATCTTTTGTCAAAATGAAAATAATGGAAATTTATTAAAATAGTTATTTTTGAAAAGTTTAATAAAATTTTAAATTTCAATTTAAGTCTTTGAATTTTATTGATTTTAATTTAAAAAAATACAAAGAAATTTTTCTAGCTCTTTTTGTAGCAAATTCATCAATCAATTTATTGTAATCAATTGTTCTGGCTGTTCCATTTTCAATCGACAGTATTACTAATCCAGTTGTGTTCAATTAATGGTATTTTTTGGTATTGGAGAATTTTTGTGGTATATTTAATATTTGCGGGCCAAGTGCGATTGCCCGTGTTTCACATGAGATGGTACGACGCTGCCTGTTTTTATTTACAATTTCATTTACATTCATTTTGTTCACATTACAAATCATTGTTGAATAGGAAATTAAAAGTTAATTTGTAAACTGAAAGAAATGAATATAAATGACTTCTTTAAATTTATATTTTAAAAATTTATTATAATCTTTTATTTATTTTATTTTACATTTTTATTTTACTTTTGGTGTTTAATAGTTTAATTGATTTTATATTAATTTATATTAAATTTAAATTATTAAATTAAAAATTATATCTCAATATGTAATTAATACAGGGTTTTTAACTTAATTTAATCCCTTTAAAATTTAATTTAATCCAACCATATATTAAAGTTTTAAAAATTTTTTTAATTATATCGGTACAATATCGGTACAATTATGTCGGTACAAGTCCTAGAAAACAAGTACGAAATTTGAGATCACAAAATTATTCTGTCTGTGCAGCTGTTTGCAAGAAAAGTCTTATTCGTCATGATCTAAAATCCTTAGCATTTAACCGTAATGGATTTTCTTCAAAATTTGTTACAAAAACTGAACAAAGATGGAATTGCAGTATTCATAAAGGAGAAGAAACATTACTATTCCTACCACCATATACCCCACAATTGAATCCAATCGAAGAAGTCTTTGCGAAATGGAAGTCTCTTATAAAGGATTGCAACTCAAATACTTCAAATGAATTGATCACGGCAATAAATACTACGATTACTAAAATTTCGGAATACGATTGTATTATATTCTTTAACCATGCGAGATCCTTTGCTGTAAAAGCACTTAGAAGAGAGTTTTAATAAATCTATACCGAAAATTGAAACTTGGATTTAAAGTTTTTTTTTAATTTTATTTTTGTACATAATTTAAAAATTTTTAAAAACTTTAATATATGATTGGATTAAAATAACTTTCAAAAGCATTAAATTAAATTTTAAAAGGATTAAATTAAATTTTAAAAGTATTAAATTAAATTTTAAATGGACTAAATTAAATTAGAAACCCTGTATTGTGCGCAATCCAAATTTATCATTAATTATAAGATAATTTATGATAAATTTGTATCGCAAACAATATTAATTACATATTGAGATACAATTTCACATGTGCATGAAAGCTGAAGCCATGTACATGTGAAATGGATGCCACCATATAAAATTTTTTACAATAACCACCTGAAATGTTATGGGGCGGCAAAATAATAAATCTACTTTGGTCACATTACTAACAGCCAACCATAAATCACTGAATGTTTTTATTTATAAATAAATATATATAAATATATAAATATATATATTTTAAATATAATTGAAATTGTAAAATTTGGAAAAATTATACTGAATATTCAACTTACTACGTGATATTTCCCACATTAATTCCAGGGTAATACATAGGCCTGCCGAGGTTGTTTGCATCTGGTTTACCCTAAATTAATAACAAAATTAAATAAATAAATTCACGGAAAAAAAATCTAAAAATTATTAATCATTAATGGCAATAATTGTGCTGTAATCATTTGACTGATAATGTAAATTATTATAACAATTTAAACAAATTCATAATTTCCTTCTTTCAACTTTATCGAAATGAAATATTTTATTTAATTATTGATAGAAATATTAAATTTTATTTATAGAAAATATTTAGAATTTATTAAATATTAAATATTATTAAATATTAAATATATTGATTTTGTGAAAAGGTTTTTGGATTTTTCTGCTTCGGTTTTTCAACCCCTCTTTCTAATCATTTACTATATATTAATAGTTCTTAACATTTTTGTAGGTACAACCCATCTATTAGCCATAAATATTTGCGGCCTTCAGTCCTTCATTATTTATATTTTTATAAAATAGCGATTTTTTTATCACTTTATTTAAAAAAAAATTAATTTATTTTGCATAAGCCATTTTCGATGTGTTTATTAAATGAAATTTTTCTGCTTAATATTTGTCATGTTTATTTTAGTACGAAATATAACAAATCTCTCTCTCTCTCTCTCTCTCTCTGACTTTGTTAACTATTTACCCAACTTTAAAAGCTAGCAAAAAGGGTATTTTCGGTATTTGCTTTACATTTCTAAAATATTATTTCATCAATAAATATTAATTAAAATTTTAAAATTATTGTTATTTTATACCTTTTATGGTGTTCATAAATTGAGAAACTCTGAGAGGATTCGAGTAACTGGAGTGTTTATATTCCAAATATTTTGGATTCTTCAGTTAATATCACAAAATTGACGAAGATGAATTTCAGTTTTTAGAACACATACATGTTTTGGGTCTTTGCAAAGACCAACTACAAATGACTACTGACTACTCGTCCTCTTTAAATATATATAGATCGTAACTCCCAAAATATACAGGATGTCCATAAAGTTCTCGTAACCATATGCAAGCATATGTGACAGAAGGCATCTGTGAAAAGCAAAAGAAAGAAGAAGCACTTAAAATTTGTATTGTAGCTGGTTTTCAACATGACCACAGCCAGAAATATAATTCTGCAAATCCTAAATAACATTTAAAGACCAAAAACTAGATACATCAAGCTTTCTGATCCTTTATAAAGATCCTTCTGGACACCGTATAAGAATGATTAATTATTGCAGTGCCAGAATGTAAAATTTGTTTATTACAATAAATGAATAGAATAAATGTCTATATTGAGCTGATCAGTTAGAAATAATATTCTTTTTTTAATAATTATTTTTTAAATATCTCTAGAATCTCCCTTTAACAACTGATTTCATATTACAAACTTTTTCTTGTTTTTTTCTTAATTATATTTGAATTATCCCCATAATTAATGACCTAAGGCTGAAATAATCTCTAAAAATCCCTCTTTTGGTAAATTTCTACTAAAAATCCTTCGTTTGTTATAAAAGGAACTTTAATTAACAGTCATTCGTTTATTTATCCAGTAAATAAAAACAAAAATAAAAATCACAAAAGTTAAGTGTAAATCAATAAAAACATCAAATCCAAAATAATAATTATGATTAAAATGCACAAATTAATTAAAAAAATTCCAAATTTATAAATATTATAAGGTCTTCTTTCAGTATTCAACTTTGATTTCTTTTCAATTGACATTGTATTAATTAAAAAATATATTATTCTCAACTGAGCAAATTAGGAATTAAGAGTAAACCCGAGAATAAAGGAAACCCAACTTTAATTAAAAATTGATAGAATTACACCGGGGTAAATGGATTATGTGAAAGCTCCGAGATCTTCAAGTTGACAATTAATTAGTTCAACCAAGTAAACCAGGGGAAATTCAATCATCAATTCAATCTAGATGGTAAGCAATTTCAATTATGGGAACGATAGAAAAATTATCTTTTGGTTGAAAATAATTACATGAAGTTTAAAATGGAAATCTCCCATTGGAAGAATTATCCCAGAATGAAAGATTAAAAGTGTAATTGAAATTTGTTTGGATATAAAGTGTGTAAAGAATTGTGGTATTTTTGAATAAACATTATTATGTTGGGTTGTTCGATTGATTTGAATAAAGAGAGCGAGGAGTCAGTAACTAGTACCGAGTTGTAATAAATACTCAACACTATCTAATTATGCACGTTGCTTTAACTGTGTTTCCATTAAATTTTTCATTTAGTTTCTATTCTATTTTCTTTTTAAATAATGTCAATTTAACAATCCCAAAAATTTGTTATTTTATAATAAAACATTTTGTCAGTCATATTTTAAAGCCCAAAAATTTTGTCACTAACTTAATAAATGAAATTTTCAATGAAACTTTAATAATAAATTAATTATTTGATAATTTATTGGCTTTATATTGAGAAATTTTGATCTTTGAATTTGTAAATTTTTAGTAAAACCTTTTGTCTGATGATTCTATTGACTTATTGATAAAAATGATGATCTAGTACTGCTAAACAATCAAATTAGATCAAAATGTAAAAATTGAACTTAATTAAGATCAAAAGTTTATCGCGCACATTCACTACTTAGAAAAAGCCAAAAAATGACGTATTACTTAAAAAGAACAAAATAAACATTACACATATAAAATGATTCAAATATTTCTCACAACCTTTATGAGGGTCACGAAAATGGTCACCTATGATGAAACTTATATAAATTAGTCGCTTGTTTTTCATTTCTTCGTTAATAATTGGTTATAGTTTCCCTCAAATTTCTTTTTTTGCCACTAATTCTATTCTCCTCTTTAAAACAAAGATTTTTATTTCGAACTTCAATAACTTATTATTTTGTATTTTTTTTAAAGTTTGATAAAATTAAAAATCATTTTTATAATGTTCAAAATAACTGTAAAATACATAGATTTTATGAGACCCTTCAATTGTTATAATGTTTCAAATCGTCATTTGCCTCTTCTCTAATGCTTTTCGAATAATAGAATTAATATTAATATTATCACTGTATATTTTCTTATTACATTCATTTATTAAAGACACATGATAAAATTCCTAATTTTTTTGGTCAGCTGTCATTTATAAAGGCAAAGCAGAAAGTTTTTGTTGAGTATAACAAAAAATATATTTGATCTTTTGTCAAAATGAAAATAAATGACATTATAAATGACACTCTTTAATTGAATCTCTTTAATTTTATTCTTACCGTGGATTTATTTTTGATGAAATGCCATGTAAGTTTATGGAAAATTGTAAAAAAAATGTAGAAAACTATAATATATATTTTTATTTTTATTTCTCGAACCACTTGATGTTGGTGTCATTTTCAAACACATTTTGTGAAAATCAAGCTAAAAAACATCAAAGAATAACCGGAAAAGGATTCGTCATTACTCCTATCAAAGTTTTCCCCATTGCCAAAGGCATTTTATATGTTAGTCAATTTTATTTTACAATAATTTACTGCTGTACTAATACAAAATAAAAACTATAATTAACGCACAATTTAGTGAATAAAAAATTTTAATTATTTGGTTTTAAAAATATTGAAGTGTTTTGACTGTTTTCATTTAAAATTTCCTTCATCTTCATATTCGACTATATAGCAATGGATTTTATTCGATATGACTTATTAATTATATAAAATTGAATACATTAATTAAAACAAAATGAATATAATTTATTTTTGATAATTCTTCAATTGTAAATGACATGACTTACTGTCATTAATAACTTGACAATTTATTTTATCATATATAAAAATTTAAACCTTTTAAATAATTTTATATATAAAAATTTATGTGATATTACAAAATGTTGAAACTGGCCTTAATATTTATTATTTAACCTTATTAAAAGTAACCTTATTTAATAAATTGTTTCACAGTAACAAAAATAAATGTTATTTCTTTTGTAATATTTTATAAAAATTTAAATAAAAATCTACACAATCAAATGTTATTTTAAAAAAAAATCTGGATTTATAGAAAAAAACGAATTGATGACAAATTTATTCAGTAGTATAATTAATGATTTTTTAAGAAAATCAAACAAATATTTATATTTGTCATTAAATTTTAATCAATTATTTTATTTTAAAAATATTAATATCATTTTTTTGAATTTATGATTTAATTGACTTATATTTTAAAAGTTTATTGTAAAATTTGAAAAAAGATTTATCAGAAATCATTAGAAAAAGACCTACATAGAAGATCTTTAATTTCAAATTTCTTCAAGTTTAATGTGCTCTCACAACAATCATTTTAAATTTTAAATTATTTTTTAAAATGCCCTCAAACATTCGTTCTACAATATATTTAGACATTCTCTCTGTCATCATCAGATATGAAAAATAAGCTATAAATATAATAGATTGGTCAAACAGATTAAAAAATGTATCATTTTAATTTTATTCATAAATAATATATTATTTAAAAAAACTTAATTTTTTTTTAAATAAAAATTCTTTAAATTTTTAAATTTATATATTTAATTTACTCTAAAATTTATTGTAATATTTGTCAACAGTCCATAAATTTTTAAAAATTAAAAAAAATATCTTACATACCAATTTAATTATTTAATTCATCTGAAAACCCACAGTAATATTTACTATTTAACCTTATTAAAAGTAACCTTATTTAATAAATTGTTTCGCAGTAACAAAAATAAATGTTATTTCTTTCGTAATATTTTATATCTATTTTTTTAACAGAAAACGAAGACCTGCGTGATAAGCTACATATAAGCAGTGTCATTTTCTCTTATCCACTTAAAGGTTTTTACGGACGAATGTTTAAAATTGTCGATAAATTAAGGTCAATAAATGCGCAAATAACTTTGTCCAAAACAATTAATGCATTCAGAACTTAGCAAAATTCAGAAAAATTAATTAAAAATTAAAACTGATTAATATCAATCTTTTTCGGATGAATATAATAATTACAAATCAACGGAGTCCCTTAACAATGTTATTTAATAAATACAAACTATTTGATTAATTACTTGATATTAGCTAATTTGATTAATAAACAAAATTCTCAAACTGGACAAACCTGTCAATCTAAAACAGGGGTTCCGAACCTGGGGGTAATTACCCCCGGGGGTAAACACGCTATTCTTCAGGGGTAACAGAGAACAATTTGTTAACCGAAGGCTGAATCCTGAGTCACGGCGCATCACGCATGCGGAATCCGCCGCGCTCGAAACAAATACTCGACATGTATAAACCTGTATAAACCTATCCGAACTGAGAGCGGGTGCGCACACGATCCGGCGCATTATCGCATTAGCCTCAGCCTACCGCGCCGTATGGCAGTTTGAGATTCAAACAAGTTGTATACGTTCGCTTTTCCAGTCTTGAAGTAATTACATATATTATTTACGTTTTTGAAGGTAAGCAGTAACAAATAATGATAATTAATTATAAGTAGTTTTTGTTTCTCAATATTCTTAAAAGTATAATGTAATTTTTTTTATTTTTTCCTTATATATTTTTTTACGATTGTTTTAGGTGGGTAAAATTTGATTTCCTAACAGGTTACAGGGGTAGCAGTATTATAAAGGTTAGGAACCACTGATCTAAAATAAACTAATTTAATTTGGTTTAAATTTCGTGGTCTCTTGAGATTTGATAATCTAATTTGAAGCAATAAGTGACACGAGAGAAACCAATAAAAGAAGTGAACAGTATAGGAAAATCACCACTATTCAATTGACAAAGTGCTAAATAAAGAGTTAGTAAAGAGAATAGAACAATTAATTGTTGTAAAACTGAATCAATTTTATAAAATGGCAGTTGCCAGTGAGGTTACCTGCCATCATAAAATTAAATAGTGCAGAAAAATCAAATATTTCATAGTGTATTCTAATCAATTTTAATCAGACTCCCAGAAATTTGTGAATACATTGAAACAAAAAGCTTACCACATAGAACTTTTAAAATAAATTTATTTAATTGAATTAAGTGGAGATCATGAAGCTATAAACACATCAACCTTGGCTGCGCCCTCCCCCAAATAACGCACTTTCTTAATTGAGTGAGCTTACTATTTTCAAAGTTAGATTTACAGTAAAAATTACATATTTTTTTACATATCAATTTAATGAATTATTTTGTTTTGTTTCAAATTTTATTTATTTTCTAGCAGTAGCATGCTACGGTAGATTCAATTAAAACCATTTCAAACTTTAAATATTTAATTGAAAAACTAACAATAAATTTAATGAAAAGAAAATGTGAAAGGCATATTTAATATTTGTTTTTAAATTTATTAATAAAATTAAATTAAACCTGCGCATTTATGATAACTTGAAATTTATTACTTTTGTCAGTAATATGAAATATAAATTTAAAGTTATTTTTTTGGAATAAGGGAATTTACAGATTTTCTCTGACACAAAATAAATTTCGACATATTAAACTTTCCAAAATTGTATTAAAATTTATTAATACAAATATTAAATTAATACAAATATTAAATTAAATTAAGTGTGAGAATGTAGTTAAGTTAATTTATTATAGCAATTAATTAAATTAATTAATAAAACAATTTAATTAAATTTATTAAAAAGAGAGTTTGAAGACTATAAATCAGTAATATATCGATGTTTGTTGATACTCACGAATTTTCAGCACTGCCTTTTTCAAGTGAATTTCACTCGAAATAATGTTGTTTACAAGTGCGAACACGGGGAATCACAAAGTGCTGATCACACTGACGCTTCCAACTGGCGAAAAAACAATAATTTTAATTTTTTTTTCTGAAAAAAAATTATAAAAAGTAGGAAATTACCCCTTTCTATTTCTCCTTTTTATGTTTTAATAAAGTAAATTGTAACTATTTCAAAAAACCAAAACATAAGTAAAAGTTAAGAAAGTTTTTAAGAATTCTTATATTTTTAAGATGTCCAGTTTTTAATTTAATACAAAAAATAAACGTATATGTCTAGTGCTACATACACTGAAGAAACTATTCGGCACCTCTGTATCATATATCAGAAACTTAGTTTTAAGAAAGACAATATCATTCTAAACGAGAAGAAGTTTAAAAGAATAACATTAGAAAAAATAGTGTTAAAAATTTGTGTTATACTTATTGTTATAATGAAAATAAAAGAAAAACATAAAACATAAACAGATAGAAGGTGGCCAAAAAATAATGGTTTTACTATTCTAAAATATTTTAAGATTTAATTATCATTTAAGCCTCAATTTATTTCAATAAATATCCAATTAATTTGTTTTATTGAATCATAATATTGTTACATAATTATATTATGTTTATATCATAATGGTCAATCCTGATGTTAAATGAATCGTGTTTGTGTGCGCACACAGACGTGAGGCAATGTTTTGTGTAAATTGTAAATTGTCGAATTCGATACTTTTTATTTTTCTGAAAGTTACCCAATACTTCATGAAGCTTATGGTGAACATCCTATATCTCAAAAAGAATGAACGTCTACGTCAACCGAAAGTGTTTGAAGACCAACAATTGCAAGCGTCATTGGAAAATTCTTGCCAAACTCAAAAACAACTTGCAGGAAAATTAAATGTTGCTTGCAGTCACTGGGAAAGGTTTTAAAAAAAGGAAAATGGATGTTTCATCTACTGAAAGAAAGACAAATAGAAAACCTGAAAGTCATCAATGAAATGTGGGTTCACTTTTGTAATTCTAGTGGATGTTATATTTATTGTGTCTTGTTTTTTAACAATCTAATTTAAAACTTTTGTTTAAATATATCACTATTTAGTAAAACTTATAAAATTTCACAAACCTGGCCGTCACAGTGAACAAATGTGTCATTTGACAGATTAGGATCAACAATCATCGGTAACCATCCGTAGATCTGAAAAAAACAAAAATAAAGATAATCATGAAATCAAAATTGAAACTATATTTACTGCGCACTACAGCTACAAAAGTGTCTTGGAATCCTGTCTTTTTATTGGGGTTGCTCAAAATTAATTAAAATCTCAAACGGAATTATTGATAAGGGAAATGATGGAAATGATAGAAACGAGTAGCCAATAGTTAAATTATGTGTATCAAATAAAATTTACATAACAGGAGGTATTTAGAATCGTCTAACCACAAAATATTGAAATTAATTTATTAAAAAGTTGTTTAAATAATTATTAACTACGATTAAAAAGACAAAACCGTTGTTTTACAACTAAAGGATTAGAACATCGATTTTATTTTATTTCTTTTGAAGGTATGTAGGAAGAAGAGAACTTAAGAGTTTGAACTGTTAAATTTTCTGGGAAGCTTGTCAATTCTCCTTTCGGATGAATTATTTGAATGTCTCTAATGGTATTCTAATTGTTTTAATTAATATGATTGGGCAACTTTTGTTGATTGTATTGTGTTGGGGTTATATAAATTGAGTCAAAAAATACAAATTGTATAATTTTACAAAATTAAAAAAATTAAGTTAAATGCAAAAATTAAACCAATTAAAAATCAATATTTTTTCGGAGGAAATTGATGTGAGCAAACGTTCAAATATATCAATTTCAAATCAATTGAAGTCCCTAAACAACGTTATTAAAAAAATACGAACTAATTAATTAATTTAAGTTGACTAAAGATTTAATAAAGAGAATAAAGCTAAAGATTTTTGTAAAGTGTATTTTAACCAATTTCATTTATAAATATATTGAATAATAAATATTATTTTTTTTGATATTTTTATTTGTAATAAATAACATTGTAATAAATAACATACCGAAAACCTAACAATAACACAACAATTGTGATCAGAATTTAGTATGAAATAAATAAATTTTCAGTTTTGTGTGGGGACTCAATTTTTGAATAAATAATACAAGGAGGCAGATTTTAATTTTGATTTGCAGAAACTTTTAAATGGGAAAAAAGTTTAGAAATAAAATTTGCAGTGAATTGTAAACTTTTCTCGGCCCCCTCCCGGAATGTGAAATCTGGCGATCCAAATGAATTGCTTCATGAAAAATTGGTGCACTTTGTAACCCTCTATCCAAATGACTCATTTACTTCATTTATTTTAACAGTTTTCAGCGAAGCGTTAATTTCATACAAAAAATGATTAATAAAACCACGCTATATAATTTTCATAATAAAAATCGATAAATTTTTTTCTGACTACACTTGAATTTCACTGAAGCTCTGTAAATGAGCAACTCATTTTATAAAATTATTTTAAAGAAATGTTACAATCTTTATCTACTCACCTTGTTGACTTTGATATAGACACAAAGCCTTCCAGATAAGAGTTCATGTTTAGGATCTGCACAGGGACCAAGGAGACTTGTGTTGAATATGCAGAAATTCGAAATATTTGCCGGAGTTCGGTTGTCAGTGCAATTGGAACTTGTTGAAGAATTTTGTAGGTTCGGAAAGGTTTTCAGAAAAAATTTATTAACAGCTGACAAATATTGGGTAAATATTGGATTAGACTTGTTAGAAGTGGCAAGAATTAAACCGCTTTCAATTGAAATTCTTGGATTTGCGTTGACTCCTTGAGTAAAACATAATAAATATAATAAATTTTTCAACAAATACGGTAATTACCTGGCGTGAATGTTAGAATACTATTCATCCCGGTGCGGAAAGGCTTTGTTGGAGATATGATTTTATTCATGAATATATAAATCATCAAGAAAAAAAAGGCACACAAAACTATATAGAAAAAAAGAAAGTATAATATCAATTTGCACCAATTCAATCCTGTTCGTCCACAAATTTGTCCTGTTCTTTTGTTGTAGAGGAAATTCAATTTTTTTTGGAATTTAGTCGGTTTAACTTTCACTTTTTCTTCTTCATCTTCTTTTGCACGAATATATTTTGTTGACATTACAAATATTTCTAATTTTGAAATTAACTATTCAAAGTTTGACTTAAATACTGATATTATTAAATCTATCAATTTAAACAAAAAGTTGAACTTTTTATATTTCATTATTTATTTATAATAAAATGTTTAAAGCTGAAATTTATAATTTGTATTTTAAAATATATTTTGAATTTATTTAAAGAAATAGAGGTTATTTGGTTATAAAATAAATTTTAATTCTTGAGCCTGAAAAGTCTTGAAAATTGTGACGTAAAGCTTTGTCTTTTAATATGGTTTTTATTCTATTCTTATTAAACTTATAATTCAAAAAATATAATCAAAAAAATCTTTAATTAT